>ML661896.1:814370-848341 GCA_007570785.1 Antilocapra americana | reverse complement strand
TTCCATAGTGGCTGTACTAGTTTGCATTCCCACCAACAGTGTAAGAGAGTTCCCTTTTCTCCACATCCTCTCCAGCATTTATTGCTTGTAGATTTTTGGATTACAGCCATTCTGACTGGTGTAAAGTGATACCTCATTGTGGTTTTGATTTGCATTTCTCTGATAATGAGTGATGTTGAACATCTTTTCATGTGTTTGTTAGCCATTTTTATGTCTTCTTTGGAGAAATGTCTGTTAAGTTCTTTGGCCCACTGTTTGGGTCGTTTACTTTTTCTAGCATGGAGCTGCAGGAGTTGCTTGTATATTTTTGAGATTAATTGTTTGTCCATTGCCTCATTGGCTATTATTTTCTCCCATTCTGAAGGCTGTCTTTTCACCTTGCTTATAGTTTCCTTTGTTGTGCAGAAGCTTTTAATTTTAATTAGGTCCCATTTGTTTATTCGTGCTTTTATTTCCAATATTCTGGGAGGTGTGTCATGGAGTATCCCGCTTTGGTTTATGTCAGAGAGTGTTTTGCCTATGTTATCCTCTAGGAGTTTTATAGTTTCTGGTCTTATGCTTAGATCTTTGATCCATTTTGAGTTTATCTTTGTGTATGGTGTTAGAAAGTGTTCTAGTTTCATTCTTTTACAAGTGGCTGTCCAGTTTGCCCAGCACCACTTGTTAAAGAGGTTGTCTTTTCTCCATTGTATATTCTTGCCTCCTTTGTCAAAGATAAGGTGTCCATAGATGCGTGGATTTATCTCTGGGCTTTCTATTCTGTTCCACTGATCTATATTTCTGTCTTTGTGCCAGTACCATACTGTCTTAATGACTGTGGATTTGTAGTATAGTCTAAAGTCAGGTAGGTTGATTCCACCAGTTCCATTCTTCTTTCTCAAGATTGCTTTGGCTATACGAGGTTTTTTGTATTTCCATACAAATTGAGAAATTATTTGTTCTAATTCTTTGAAAAAGACCTCTGGTAGCTTGATAGGAATTGCATTGAATCAATAGATTGCTTTGGGTAGTATACTCATTTTCACTATATTGATTCTTCCAATCCACGAACACGGTATATTTCTCCATCTGTTTGTGTCCTCTTTGATTTCTTTCATCAGTGTTTTATAGTTTTCTATATATAAGCCTTTTGTTTCTTTAGGTAGAAATACTCCTAAGTATTTTATTCTTTTTGTTTTGATGGTGAATGGAATTGTTTCCTTAATTTCTCTTTCTGATTTCTCATTGTTAGTGTATAGGAATGCCAGTGATTTCTGTGTGTTGATTTTGTATCCTGAAACTTTACTATATTCACTGATTAGCTCTAGTAATTTTCTGATAGAGTCTTTAGGGTTTTCTATGTAGAGGATCAGGTCATCTGCAAACAGAGAGAGTTTTACTTCTTCTTTTCCAGTCTGGATCCCTTTTATTTCTTTATCTGCTCTGATTGCTGTTCGACCCTTACTAGATTTATGATTTGCAAATATTTTCCCCATTCTGTAGATTGCATTTTCATTCTATTGATTGTGATCTTTGATACAGAGGTGTTTGAAATTTTGATAAAATCCCATTTGTCTATTTTCACTCTCATTAACTATGTTTTTGCTGTCATATCCAATAAGTCATTGCCAATTAATTTGGATTTTTAAAATTATGAGTTAAATTTCTGTGCATGCCCTTTGCCTATTTTTAAAATTGTCTATCTCCTTTTATTGATGGGTAAGAACTCTCTAAATATCAAGGAGAGAGTCTTTTGTCATATAAGGTACAAATTTTTTTTTTTTTTTTTGCAATTTGTTGTTTATCTTTTGACTTTGTTTTTGGCCTTTCTCTGCTCTTTTCCCAGAAAAGCCGTTATGAGACCTATATCCACCTCCTGGCTGTGAAGATCAAAGTGGGCTCTGATGACCTGGAGCGGATTGAGGCCCGGTTGGCCACCCTGGAGGGGGATGACCCTTCACTTCGCAAGACACACTCGAGCCCTGCCCTCAGCCAGGGCCATGGAACTGTGACTGGCAGCAAAGCCCCAAGGGATACCACTGCGCCTGATACTTAGCTGACAAGGATGGGCAGGCCTCAGAGGCAGGCAATGCCCCTGGAGGGGCCAGTGAGCACAATTCCAGCTAGGGGCCACTCAGACAAGCTCCAGATAGTCGTTAGGCAGCCAGAGGGGTGTGGAGAGCCTTGTGGGCTAAGGAGATGGAGATGCTATTCATGGTGTCTATCTTGCATCCTGGGGCTGCTCTGGGCCTTAGAGCCTCTCCCCAGCCCTACCTCCCTCTCCACCCTGGAGCCTCAGTTTGTAGGCCAGTTGTGTGCATGCTCTAGACACCATCTCATTGGAGAAGCAGGAAGGGCGGTTGGCTTCCCAGGCTCTCCTCTTCTCACAAGTTCCTCCCCTCATCTCCCTTGTTTCTGAGGGCAGGTCTCAACCCCAGGTCTCAGTTTGGACTCCCACCCCTTCTCTTCCTCCTTCCTCTGAGTTGACCAGCAGCAGGTCTGCAGACCACCAGCACTGTCCTCTTCTCCCTCCACTCAGCAGCATTGGGAACTGCACCCTGTTCTCCTGCCTTGCCCGGCAATAACCCAGCTCTCAGGCCTGTCCCTTAGTGCCAAGCTGTCTCCACTCAAATCCACCTCACCTTCCATCCATCAAGACCACTACTGCTTTCTTTTATATGGACATAAATGTATATATATAAGAATTATATACATATATAAACTACCCCTTTAGAGATGGGTTTGGAACTGATATCAGAGGATGAAATGAGGTATGGAAAAGCCTATCTCAGATATACTTGTTAGTGAGGAGGGCTGTTCTTTGGCCCCTGGAGGTTCTGACTCTCTGGAACAGATGATAGTGTGACCTCCTCTCTCCCTGTTTCCCCTCTTCCGGCTGACCTGTGATTTAAACTGCTCTTACAGTTAATGCTTTGGAATAAATAGTGTGTGTGTGTGCTGCCCCGTCTGTCCCATAGGCGTCCTGGGGTGTGAGTGGGATGGGACCGCGGCCCTGCTTTTATTTTGGTCTTTATGTTGGTGCTGCCAGGTCTCTTGGGCCCAGAGGTGAGTACAGATCTACTGCTGCAGGAATAAAAGACACTCTGCCTTGCAAATAGCCACTTGTCAACAAACCCAAAGATGTTTGGTGGGGGAAGCTTATGGAAGCCATTAATTCTTGGTCTTGGGGAAATGTGGAATGACAAGTTGTTGATTGTTAGGCTGATATTTCTTACACTCTTTGAGTGATTCAGAAATGCTAGTTAAGGACATGTCTGGAAAGGATAATTTGCCACGTGATGATCAAAGACTAGCATCTTTTAAACCCTGCATTCCTCCGACTGACAAGTGGTGGGGGTGATGGTACCCTCAATGCAACTGTGATGAGCACATCCTTTCTATTTTTTAAACAGATTACTGTAGTTTGGCCAGCAGTTTGACCTCAGTGGTAATATATTTAGATAATAAGATAAGCCAGCCTTGCAACTAAGTACCTGATATTTACAAGCCCACTCACGTTTGATGCAAGGGACCTGTGAATCTGTGGAGAGATGTAGTGATTTAAGTCCAGATTATTTAATTTGGATCAGCTGAGTATTTTATAACCAAACCATCTGGCACCTTCATTTTGCTGAGGGGAAGTTAATGTTCATTTAAGTGAAACTGAAAGAGCAATGTGGCAACATAAAATGCTCTCTGTACTTTTTTTCCATGCTGTCTCAAAGATCCTTTGAGTTTGGGGTCAGCTTCCCACCCTCCACCTCTTGAGGGTGGGTGAGTGAAAGCAGAGGAGCAGGCTCCGTCCACTGCAGACAGGTGTGCTTCCCTGAGCACTAGTTGTGCCTCCCATCAGTAAAAAAAAAACTTTTAGTTTACTTTCTTAATTGTATAATTATTTATTGTAAATTATATACATGTACTACTGTACTAAAATATTATGTACATTATAAAACATACACAAAATAGAAATTTTAAAAAGATGAGATGAAAATAAATCTAAAGCAAAGTTCTAATATATTTTTTCTGCATTCCAATGGACCATCATGTTCCCTCCACAACCTCTGCCCCTAATATGTCCATTTTCCAGGACTGTCCAAATCCAGAGCCTTGGAAGACAGCAGGTGAGATGCAATAAGTGGTTTGCGCCACCTGGTGGTCCTGGGAAGTGGCTGCAGGCTCAGGGACCCCTGGGGGCTGACCCTTGAGGACAGCCTCTCTTGCTCCTCCATGAGCTCATTCAATGAGATGAACAGCGCTGCACATTGTGCTGGGTGCTGGGGATAGTATGAGAAAAGGATTGACCAGATCCCTGTCCACACGGGGCTCACAGTCTAATGGGGAGGGAGACGGTCAGTCATCGTTTCCATCTGGGACTCTGGAAGGGCTGGGGAGAAAAGACAAAAATGACCTGGCCGAGAGAAGAAAGAGTTGGAGGAGTGGGGAAGACTGACTCAGGAAGCCGCGTGAATGTCCTAAGTGCTCCTGGGGGACAGGATGGTGGTAGTAAGGCCCTTCTTATGGCTATACTTCTTCCTGGTAGGCCATACTAAAGATGCCCCAAAGCGGAACTGAAGAGGCAGAGTGAAAAAGGGGCCTCTCTGGCCACCCCTGCTCCTAGGTTCCATTCACACCTGTGAATGAACAGGTGGCTGATATGATGAAGAGTCAAGGAAACTGATTAGACTCTGGCCTTAGACTCTCAGCAGGTATCTTAGAATTTAGACCAGATAATGAAGGTAACAAGTGGGATCATACGAAGGTCAATGAGTTTATCAAGAGGCTATTCAAAATTAATTGGGGTGACATAGAGATAGATGGATTTACTGCAATCATGGAGGTGGTTTCTGACTAATGGATTTACTGTAATCATGGAGGTGGTTTCTGACTAAAAATTTAGAAGGTCAAAACTTAGGGCCCTCAGAAGGGTCAAGTGAGTGTAATAAGCTGGCTCATGAACAGGGCAGTGGGTTCACTGAGAGGTCAGTCACAATTAGTTGGGGTCATAGAGAGGTCAGTGGGTTCACCGAGAGGTCATTCCTAATTACTTGGGGTCATAAAGAGGTCAGTGTGCTCACTGGAGTCAGGAAAGTGGTTTCTGAGTGAAAATTTAGAAGGTCGGTAACTTGGGCCCTCAGAAAGGTCAAATGAGGACACGAATCTGGGTCATGAAAAGGGCAGTGGGTTCACTGAGGTCAGTCACAATTAGTTGGGGTCATAGAGAGGTCAGTGGGTTCACTGAGAGGTCATTCTTAATTACTTGGGGTCATAAAGAGGTCAGTGTGCTCACTGGAGTCAGGAAAGTGGTTTCTGAGTGAAAATTCAGAAGGTCGGTAACTTGGGCCCTCAGAAAGGTCAAATGAGGACACGAAGCTGGGTCATGAACAGGGTAGTGGGTTCACTGAGAGGTTAGTCACAATTAGTTGGGGTCATAGAGAGGTCAGTGGGTTCACCGAGAGGTCATTCCTAATTACTTGGGGTCATGAAGAGGTCAGTGTGCTCACTAGAGTCAGGCAAGTGGTTTCTGAGTGAAAATTTAGAAGGTAGGTAACTCAGGCCCTCAGAAGGGTCAAATAAGGACATTAAACTGGGTCATGAAAAGGGGAATGGGCTCACCAAGAGGTTCATTCTGGGTTTTCATACAGATCATAAGTCACACAGAGATATTACTGGCTCTCAGAAAATTTTAAAGCCAATAGCAAACTCAGCCAGCACAAGGATCTGGGTGAGATCATCAGATATGGGCTGGAGAAGTCAATGATTTGCAAGTCTGTGTAGCACATAGTTCATAAATTTTCTTTGTAACAGATCCTCCCCCCAACCCCATGTCCCCACATAAATACATGTCTAGTTCTTTACTTTTCTATATTATCTCCCTTTCATCCAGTTTTTGCCACTCTCTGTGTGACTTAGGAATGCAAAGCACAGGATATGTTCATCACCATCATCAAATTTGCCACCAGTAGGCATTTATCACATGCCAGAAGCAATCCTGGGTGCTTTATATGATCTCTACAGCAATGCTTTGAGGTAGGTATTAGCATCACCATTGCTCAGCTGAGGAAAGTGCAGCCTAGAGAAGTCATACAGCAGAGCTGGAATTTATGAATTCAGGCCCCGTTGATAACCAAGCTGTTTCAACCCTAGGCCTCTCCATCCTTCCTATGGGTGGGTCTCTGAACTGACCACACAAGTTCTGGGATCATTGTGTGCACCCTCACACACCAACCACCTGAACTCTTTGGATGGTTGACTCCTTTGTGTCTGGCTGTAACCTAATGGCTCCTAGTGCTGGGTACTGACTTAGTAACATTAATCAATGAGGGAAAAGGCTCACCCTGGACCTCCATCTGCCTTCTCCATGCCTGAGATCATGTACTCTCCATCAGAGACTGCAAGTTTAGACAGGCCCTGGCTTTGAGGGGGTATAAAAAACCCCAGCACCTCCTGGCAGCTGAGGGTACCCATTCTGCCATTTTCATGTCCAGACTTTGCCTGTGACATGCCAGAGGCCCCCAAGGGTCATCTTGCCTCAGCTGCTCCAGTGCCAACCTTACAACCCTTCCCTTCTCACCCACCTAGGCCCAGAAACTCTTGCCTCATTCTGCCCCCTGGAGCTCCAGGGCAGGAACTGGGCCAGCGTTCTGAGGCTGAACTCAAAGCAGAGTAATCTGCATCAGCCCCTTGGCCAGGTTCCCCAGCAGCCATGGGGTGGTAGGGGAGAGGCGTTGGGGGACACCTGGTGAATGGTCTTAGAACAAGGAGGAGGGTTGGATCCCATTCTGGGATTTGGAACCAGCAAATGTGAAGGGAGGGTCGCTTTGCCCCCAACTGCTGACTCAGACAGTAAAGAATCTGCCTGCAATGCTGAAGACCAGAGTTCAATCCCTGGGTCTGGAAGATCCCCTGGAGAAGAGAATGGCTACCCACTCTAGTATTCTTGCCTGGAGAATCCCATGGACAGAGGAGCCTGGCGGGCTACAGTCCATGGGGTCGCAAAGAGACGCGACTGAGTAACACACTTCCTCCCAGAATTGCTCTGGCTCTCTCCAACCTCCACACCAACATCCATCCATCTCTATCACAAGTCTTCATCCTCTGTCTTCCCTCCTCACCTAGGGGCTAGGCACACACAGTCAAACATGAGTTATTTCTGATTTTATTTATAATATAAAAATGTTCAAGTGTCAACAGTCAGGTGTTTGGACATTTCAAGGGGGCAGGGTTCCCATTTGTTTAGTTTTTTTTAAACAATTACCTTTTTGACAAATTAGCAGTGGACCCAGTTTTGTGGGGTGGGGAGGTCAGGGCTGGAGAGGGTGGAAGTCATAGGTGGGCTGGGGGATGGGAGTCCGGCTGTGAGAAGGAAATGGTGTTACTTTATTGCTAAAAGGGGAATCAAATACACGGTTGAGTGGCTCTTCTCGGTCCCAGTGTGACCATGCATCCAATCTTAAGAATCTGAAATGCAAAGGACATGCAGGCGTAAAATAGAAAAGACGACCTGTAAACGAAGGTGCTGCAGAGGACAGAGGGGCGTCCTGGAGGCCACAGGGGAGGAGGAGCCGCGAACACTGGGGCCCTGGCAGAGCTGCCCCCTCCCCTGCAGAGGCTGTTGGGAAGACCTCTTTCTCAGAGCTCCCTTCCTTAGCAGCTGTGAGGAGCGGGGAGGCCCCCTCCCCATTCTGGTTGCTGTCGCTGGGCCTTAGTCTCCCCCTGGACTTTACCTGACCCCAACTCTAGTTCCAAGCCTAGGATCCCCACCCACAGCTAGGGGGGGCCAGAACTCCAGATCTTACGAGGGGGCAAAAGCTTCTCCAAGGGGGCAAAAGCTACTCTGGACCTCACTTTCTTCCTTGGGACCCCCTACCCTCGCCCCGACCTGAACCCAAACACGTGGCCTCTTTTCTTTGCTTCCTAGTCACCGCCCCCCTGCCCACCCCCTGTCCCCTGCCAGCTTGGGATCCTACATTTCCCGCAACCCCGCAACCCACACTTTTCTCCAGGAGCTCCAGATTAGCGTACAGCAAAAGGCACCACAATATAAGTTTCTATTAAAGAGTCAAAAAATTGGCCCATCTCTCTTTTTTTTTTGTTGTTTCTTTTTTTTTTCCGAAGCTGTAAATCAGGATGTTACATATAAATAGTTTCCCTATAAAAACGTCTTTGCCGTTAGCTAGTATTATAAGACAATTTTTGCTAAAATGAAAATAAAACATTTTGTTATACCTTTTTCCTTTTATAGAAAATAAAAATATTTTTATTTCTTTTTTTCCTCCTCTCTCTCTCCAGTCGGCGGTCTCTGTTCTCCTTAAAGACAGTGGGGCGGGCGAGGTGGAGGGGTCGGCGAGGGCCCTAGAGGGGCCCCGAGTCCTGCTTGCCCCGTGGGGGCAGCCCGCGGCTGTGTCTGCTGCTGGCCCGCGTGCTGTGGCTGTCCAGGGAGTAGTAAGTCCTGCTGTCGGCCGCCGGGCACAGCGGCGGCGAGTCCGAGCGCAGCGCGTCGTGCGCCGCGCGCAGGCCGAGGAAAGGCGTGCTCTCGGCAGCCAGCGCCCCGTCCACGTCGTCCGCGTCGTCGTCCGAGGCCGAGGCCGAGCCGCCTCCCGAGCCGCTGCTCAGCGACAGCGAGTCCCGCGCCGCGCGTGCGCGTTGCGCCGCCAGCCCGTTGAGGCGCGAGCGGCGCCAGCGCCGAGGCCCCGCCGACGTCCTTCGGGACGCGCCGCGGGCGCGCGGCCGCGGCGGAGGCGGGGGCGCGCACTCCTGCGTGGTCTCGTATTCGTCGTCCTCGGGGATGCGGAAGGGGCTGGCGGGCAGGCTTCCAAGGCTGCCGCCCAGGGCGCAGGCCCCTCGCCGCGGCCCTGGCCCCGCTGCGGGGTAGTAGTAGCTGTCGTAGCTGCGCTGCATGTCCGCGCTGGGCCCAGGCCCCGGTCCCGGGCCGGGGGGCGCCGGTTGCCGCAGGAGCGGCTGTTGCTCCGCCAGGCGATAATTGATGGGTGCGGCGGGAGGCAGCGACACGGCGTGCGCAGAGTTGGGGGACGTGATCTCAAAAGTTGGCACCTGCGTGGCCAGCGAGTAATGGAAGTCCACGGGAGAGAGGCGCGCGGGCGTGGTCAGGGCAGACACGTACCTGCGGGGAGAGGCAGAGACATGGGCCGGTGGCCAGGGAATGGGGCAGTAGTCTAGCCCAGGATCCCTCCCGCAGGAGCCATGCTGGTATTCCTCAGTGACCCTAAGCAATTTCCTTAGTTTCTCTGCGCCTCAGTTCACTTATCTGTGAATCAGGAACAAACACAGTGGTCATTCCATAGCATTGCTGGGTGAGTCCATACACATATCAGTGGTCCTTGGTTGTGCAGATGTTCACAGTCACCAGTGTTCCTGAGTGGTTACTTTGGATCAGGCTTAGGCTGGGGCATTTTACGTGTGCCAGTTCATCTAATACAGTAAATCTGTAAGAAGCTTCTGTTAATGCCATACTCCTCCTTAGGAAACTGAGACTCAAAACATTTAAGTGACTTACTCAAGGTTCACACAGCCAGGAAGTGGTCAAGCTGGGATGTGAACCCAGGCCATTCAGGTATGACCTAAATCAAATCCCTTATGATTTTACAGTGGAAGTAACAAACAGATTCAAGGGATTAGATCTGATAGAGTGCCAAAGAACTATGGACAGAGGTTCATAACACTGTACAAGAAGTGGTGACCATAACCATCCCCAAGAAAAAGAAATGCAAGAAGGCAAACTGGTTGTCTGAGGAGGCCTTACAAATAGCTGAGAAAAGAAGTGAAAAGGAAACAAAGGGAAAGATACACCTAACTGAAAGCAGAGTTCCAAAGACTAGCAGAGCGATATAAGAAAGCATTCTTAAGTGAACAATGCAAAGAAACAGAGGAAAATAATAGAATGGGAAAGACTAGAGATCTCTTCAAGAAAATTAGAGGTATCAAGGGAAAAATTTCATGCAAAGATGGGCACAATAAACAATAGAAATGGTAAGGACCTAACAGAAGTAGAAGAGATTAAGAAGAGGTGGCAAGAATTCACAGAAGAACTGTACAAAAAAGGTCTCAGTGACCTGGATAACCATGATGGTGTGATCACTCACCATCACTCAGCCAGACATCCTGGAATGTGAAGTCAAGTGGGCCTTAGGAAGCGTTACTATGAACAAAGCTAGCAGAGGTGATGGAATTCCAGCTAAGCTATTTCAAACCCTAAAAGATGATGCTATTAAAGTGCTGCACTCATTATGCCAGCAAATTTGGAAAACTCAGCAGTGGCCAAAGGACTGGAAAAGACCAGTTTTCATTCTTGTCTCAAAGAAGGGCAAAAGCCAAAGAATGTTCAAACTACTGCACAGTTGTGCTCATGTCACGTGCTAGCAAGGTAATGCTCAAAATCCTTCAAGCTAGGCTCCAACAGTAGGTGAACCGAGAACTTCAGATGCACAAGCTGGATTGAGAAAAGGCAGAGAAACCAGAGATCAAATTGCCAACATTTGTTGGATCACAGAAAAAGCAAGAGAATTCCAGAAAAACTCTAGTCCTGTTTTATTGACTCTACTAAAGCCTTTGACTGTGGATGGCAACAAACTGGAAAATTCTTCAAGAGATGGGAATACCAGACTATCTTACCTGCCTCCTGAGAAACCTGTATGCAGGACAAGAAGCAACAGTTAGAACCAGACTTGAAACAATGGACTGGTTCCAAATTGAGAAGGGAGTACATCATGGCTGTATATTGTCATCCTGCTTATTCAACTTAAGTGCAGAGTACATCATGCAAAATGCTGGGCTGGATGAATCACAAGCTGTAATCAAAATTGCTGAGAGAAATATCAGTAACCTCAGATATGCAGATGACACCACCCTAATGGCAGAAAGAGAACTAAAGAATCTCTTGATGAAAGTGAAAGAGGAGAGTGAAAAAGCTGGCTTAAAAGTCAACATTTAAAAAATAAGATTGTGTGATCCGGTCCCATCACTTCATGGCAAATAGATGGGGAAACAATGGAAATAGTGACAGGCTTTATTTTCTTAGGTTCCAAAATCACTGCGGACAGTGATTGCAGCCATGAAAAATAAAAAATGCTTGCTCCTTGGAAGAAAAGCTATGACAAACCTAGACAGAGAATTAAAAATCAGAGACGTTCCTTTGCCAACAAAGGTCTGTCTAGTCAAGGCTATCGTTTTTCCAGTAGTCATGTATAGATGTGAGAGTTGGACCATAAAGAGGGCTGAGCACCAAAGAATTGATGCTTTCAAACTGTGGTGCTGGAGAAGACTCTAGAGTCCCTTGGATAGCAAGGAGATCAAACCAGTCAATCATAAAGGAAATCAGTCCTGAATATTCATTGGAAGGACTGATGCTGAAGCTCCAGTTTACTTCAGCCATCTGATTCGAACAGCAGACTCACTGAAAAAGACCCTGATTCTTGGAAAGATTGAGGGCAGGAAGAGAAGGGAGAGACAGAAGATGAGTTGGTTGGATGGCATCATCGACTCAATGGACATGAGTTTGAGGAAACTTTGGGAGATAGTGAAGGACAGAGAAGCCTGGTGTGCTGCAGTTCATAGGGTTACAAAGAGTTGGACACAACTGAGTGACTGAACAACAACAGGCAGAAACCAGAATGCATACTGCCCAATTACTCATTCTAGTCCCTGCATTCAGTCACCCCTGTGACTTGGACTCCCCTTCCCTCAAGGGAGTTCATCCCTTGGCTGATGGCTACAGTGGGGAAATATTCCTTTTTAAGGTGAAGCTAAAATCTGCCTTAGGGAAGTGACTGCTCCCACCTCAAGTAGGAGCTCATCCCAGAGCATAGTTACCAAGACCGCACTGAAACATCTCTGCTTGAGCTAAAGAGCACCAGTTCCTTCAAAAGTTTGCCCTTCCAAATATCTCCTAGTCTGGGTTCTGGCACCAGTCCCTTTTCTTTCTCCACATTTCCCTTTCTGAGTAAACCAGCCTCTTGCTCAGCCATTGTCTACCTCAGGACAGGGATCCCCCACTTCCTTGCCTCTCTTTCAAATGGTAGAGCTGGGCACCTCACTGCTTCCTCAAGTCCCTATACTGTCTTTCTTAATCATCTGACTCCCTTGTTTTCCCTCTCCTACATTTTCCACATGTACATCCATCAAGTCTTACCCATTCCCTTTCTCTTGGATCATACCCTCCACCTTGCTCTACTCCATCCTGGGACTGGATGTTCACTCTGCTCATGCCCCCACCCCAGGATCTTTCTTTCTTCAGCCTATGCACTTCCCAGAACAATTTTTTAAAGTCACATCTCTGCTTTAGGAGGCCCTTCCTGCTTACCCACCCAGGGCCACTGGCTGTCTATCTAGCCCCAGCCTGCCTGCTTATGCCCAGCTCCCCTCTCCTCACACCACAAGGGGCCTCACTCACCAGCTCTGTCCTCAGTACCTCTGCTGGAAATGCTCATGGTGTTCCCCTCGCCCAGAAGTCCCTCCCCACCTTTCTACCTCCACCCATCAAGGAGTCCTATTGCTCTTGTTACTGTTGATAACCACAGCTCCACCTAGTGAGCACCAGCTCCATGTCAGGTATGAGACAAAGAGCTTTGCGCTTGATCTTAGGTAGCCTTCATAAGAGGCACGAGACAGGTGTAATGTTCACTGTTCTGCAGCTGAGGAAACCAAAGCACAGAGGTGATCAACCTGCCCCAAGTCACACAGGTGGTGGAACTGGGCTTGGAAAAGTTAGTATTAGAAAAACCTAGTTGCTTCTCAGAGCCTGCGGTCAGACTGGCTTTCTCTGACCTAGTGGGATGTTCTATGTTTAGCACTTTTCATGGCCAGCTGGGAACTTCAGTGGTTTGTGCCCGTGGCTGGCATGGAATAGGCTGAGTTGAGCCTTCTGCACCCTAGCCTGGAGTTCCTTGTGAAAATGGAAGTGTTAGTCACTCAGTTGCGTCCGACTCTTTGCAACCCCATGGACTGTAGCCCTCCAGGTTTCTCTGTCCATGGAATTCTCCAGGCAAGAATACTAGAGCAGGTAGCCATTCCCTTCTTCAGGGGATCTCTCCTACCCAGGGATCAAACCCAGGTCGTCTGCATTGCAAGTAGATTCTTCACCATCTGAGGAGTTCCTATTACCATGCCCCTTTTTCTGCTCTCCTCCCATAGATCCTACTTGCCAAGAGGCCATTTGAGGGCTGAGCAAGATGCAGCCTGGCCCCTGTGACTCCTGCCTGTGACTCAGGGAAGAAGGGGATTTCCTGGTTCTCACTGCATTCATTGCTTGGGAACCCACTGGCATCTTGATCCATGGGGGCCTAGTTGCTGATGCTTCCAGGACCTCAGGCACTCTTGGCTCATTCCCATCCTGCACTGATCAGTTTCCTCACAGACAGCCTCTCCGCCCACTCTCTCATATGTTTGATCTTAGTGTCTGCTTCTCCTAGGACATGGGGCCTCTAGGTGACACCAGCATAGGGCAACCATATGTTCTGGTTTGTCCAGGACATCCCCTGTTTGTTCCTGATGTTCCCGTGCGATTATTAATAACATTCTCTTCTACTCTGAAAAGTGTCCTAGTAGGACAATTAAATTAAGTAGTCATAACACACCAGGGTCTACTGGCTGGAGTCCCAGCCTGTCATTAACATGTTAATGACCCTGAGCAGAACATTGAACTTTTCAGGGACCTTGCTTGCCCATCTGAAAAACAAGGATGAGGCTCTTTGGAGTGTTTCTGAGGTGACCACAGGATCAGCCCCAGGTCAGTGGTGCCAGTGCTCTGGCTGAGGTGGGCGCAGGTCATGGGTGGGGACTGACCTCTCACTGTGTGGGGAGTCACGCAGGGAGTCTATGGAGTCGTGGTAAGGCGGCACGGCAGCCCTGCACCGCTCCTCCAGGCTGTAGGCCGCCGCCCGCCGTGCCCGGGCCTCCACACACGCTGGGCTGTTGCACTTGCTGGTGCCCACTGACGACAGCACGATGCCCGACTGGGAGTCAGAGGTCAGGCTCTCAGAACGGTCCAGGCTCCATGTGTGGCTCTCATGCCTGGAGAAGCCAGGTGGGAGTGGCATGAGGGGACAGGAAGGGGTAGGGCAGCCCAGCATGTGTGGTCCCAGGCCCACCCCTGCCCTGGTTCTCCACTCCTCCTCAATCTCCCTCAGCTCACTGCCCTCCACTCTGGGCTGATGTGTAATGTCGTAAATGCGAACTCCCAGTCTGGGGAGGAGGAGAGCTGAAGGCCTGTGGATGGGTGGGCTGCAGTGCACACAGCGCTCTTCCTTTCCTCCCTGCAACAACCTCCCCTTGGTCTCCTTGGCTGTGACCCCTTCCCCTCCCGTGGTCCCGGGACACCTGCCGCAAGCACCCAGCCCCAGTGACCAATATGCAGGGACCCCGCTCCCCAGGGAAGAAAGGGGTCAACCATGTTCTTCTTAGAGCTGTATGACTTTGTGCTTGTGTAGACAGGCCTCCCTACCTCTGGAGAGGAGGCTAAGGTGGATTAGGTTCACGTGGAAACCCCAGGAGAGGTACTTGAGGGACCAGGCGCTTTTTCCCAGATGAAGTGGTGCTGATGACGTCCAAACAGAGCTAAATGTTAGGTGGGAGCACAGTGATGCTATTGCTCCTCTGGGGCTGGTTTAGACTAGAAAAGGGAATCTGAGCTGGATGGACGTTTGGTGGTGGGTTCCGGTTTGAAGCCCCCCACCTCCATCCTCTGGCTCACTAGGACCCTTAATACAGAGCCCAGCCTGGCTGGGGAGTTTTGTGTGTGTCCCCAGGCAGGTGTGTGGTGCATATGTGCACGCCCTATGGGTGTGCATACAGGAGTTTGCAAGGCTCTGTGGGCCTGGGTGGTGCCCACCTGTGGCTGGAGGTGGGCGTGGCTGTGGAGCAGTGGTGAGAAGGAGAACAGGAGTGGCTCCCGGAGAAGGTGGTCTCCGTTTCCCTCCGGATGACATGGTCTGTGGCGGGCACATTCTTGGAGATATACTGCAATAGAGAGTTTGAGGGGGGCAGTTAGTGACAGATGACCAAGTTGGCCCTCCTTCCTGGTGGGCTCGGGGAAGTGAGACAGTAAGCTTCAGCTGGGAGGGTGGGGATGGCCCACTGGATATGTGACTCAGTGTCGGGGCACAGTGGCCCCTGGAAGTCCAGCCCCTGGTCTCCCTTGAGGAAGTGGGCCGAGCGAGGCTAAGTCATCCTGGGGGGGCTAGCAGGCAAGGCTGAGCCCAGGATGGGCCGCTGCCTCCCTGGCCCATTCTTGCAGGGGGCATGAGAAGGCGGGTTCTACTGCGAGGGGTCAGAGTGGGGCCAGGGATCACCACTCACGTCTGCCATCTGGATCTCCTCAGGGTCCAGTCGGGGGTGGCTGGGGCCATTGGCCAAGCTCCGGTTCTGGTGGGCAGGGCACATGTTCTGTCGGAGGTGGTTATGCATCTGCTTTCGCTGTTTTCTGCATGAGAAGGTGCATTAGCCTGGCATCCCCTTATCCCATGACACACACAAAGCATGAACTCCCCTAGCTGTCACTCCAGGGAACTGGGCTACCTGTGCCTTAGACTGCCATGGCATCTCCTGCTATTGCTCTTCCTGGGCTCAGGCTGCCCTCAGCCAGAACCCCTTCAGTCAACCCCTACATCATCACTACCAGCCTGCATTCAGCAGTACCTGAGTGTAGTGGTAATGAGCTTTGGCTCTGCTGAGACAGCAAAACTCTACTTTCTAGCTGTGTAACTCTGGGCAAGTTACTTAAACTCTCCATGCTCCACTTTCCTCATCTGTAAAATGGACTGATCATCTATCCATTTCAAAGACCACTGAGTATGAAGAGTAAATAAGATATTCAAGCACAGTGCTGACCTACTTGCTCATTCATTCATTTATTTGGTACTGATTGGGTTTTTACTATATGCCAGAACTCGCCTGCCAATGCAGAAGACATGGGTTTGATCCCTAGGTCGGGAAGATCCCTTGAAGGAGGAAATGGCAATCCACTCCAGTATTCTTGCCTGGGAAATCCCAAGGACAGAGGAGCCTGGCAGGCTGCAGTCCATGGGGTTGCAAGGAGTCAGACATGACTTAGTGACTGAACAAAACAAAGATGCAGTTTTGGAGCAGAGGAGACAGATATAGTTTCTGCCTTCATGGAGCTTGCAGGCCAGTAGGAGAGGCAGACGATAAACACATCATCTGCCTCTCCTAATAACAATAAAAATAAATTAAAAGTAATGATAAAATAAATAAACAAGTACTTTCAGCAAAGTGCAATGAAGAAAATAAAACAGGATGCTGTGGTCAGGGAAACAAGACTTGTGGGGCCTCTTTCCTTTGGCACACGTTAAGAACCCAGTACATCTGTTTTGTAATCAACAAGTCTAATCATGTCATTCCCTTGCTACAAACCCTGCATGGGCCTTCAGCATCCTGTCCCTCTCCCTAGCACTCTCTCTCCACACCCCAGCTCACTGCATTCTTGGAGGGCTTGTTTCTGATCCGACATGTGCCTCTCTGGCCTCTGGACCTTTGCACCTAATTGTAGCTCATTCTGTGCCTCTTCACCTGCTAACTTCTGCTCAACTCAGGCCCAGCTAAAATGTACCCTTTTCAGGGAAATCCTTCCTGCCCTCCAGCTGAGGTTAGGCACCCCTGAAATACATCCCGTGCCCCCGCACCTCTTGCTTAGAGCCTTGGCCATTTGCCTGGTGTAGGGCCTGGCCTGGTGTCTGTTCAGCAGGCATTGAATGAAAGTTTGTTGAAATGAGTAAATGTAGTATAGGTTAGAACATGGTGCTTGCTCCCCGTCCCCCAATTTTGGGCCTTGATTTTCCTGTGTGGGCTCAGTCTCCTCTCTGGGCTCCCTGAGCCCTAAACCTCAAGGTTGGCAAGGACTTTGATCACAGGGGCAGCAGGAACCAAGACCCCAGGGCTCAGCCCCCCAAATGGTGGTCATGGCCAGATTCCTGCTTTCTAGATAAGAACAGATGTGACAATCCTCTTTCTGTGCTACATCACCCTACAACCTGCAATGGCTTCCTACCATCTGTAGGATAAACCCAGGCTCCCTAGCTTGACATTCAAGGCCCTGTGGTGCCATGCAGGCTCCAGATGTTCTTTTAGACTCATGCACCTTGTTTTCTTGACCCCGCCCTTTGGTCCAACTATCCTGGGCTGCTCAAACTCCATGAACACAGTCAATACTCCCCAGCATTTTTCTTTTAGCTTGCTTTGTTCTGCTGGAATTGTCCAGCCCTCTTTCTGCCCTTTGCTCCAAGGTTCTGACGTCACCTTTCCTCTACTCAGGGGTGCCCCAACCCCACCTTCTCTGTGTTGGAAGATGTCTTGCCTGGACTGCTACTAGGTGGGGCCAGGCAGCTCCCTTTGAGCTCTCTTTTTTCCCTGAGAAGGGGTCTCCCTCTCTGTGCTTCCCCACCCCCTAAACTGCCTCAGTGTCTGCCTACTTGACAGGGCAGATGCTCCCCGCAGGATGCTCTGAGGTACGTACAAGGATCATGCCCATTTTACAGATGAGGACTCAGAGAGGTTCGTCAATTTACAGGAAATAGCAGAGTTGGATTTGAACCCAGATCTGTCTTCTTCCGATGCCTGTGCTTATGACCACTCTTGTTCAGTCCTCTGGGGTCTGTCTCTCCCACCCTCTGCTCCTGCTTCTTGGCCTGGCCCTTTGGCCCCACACCAGCTGCAGAAGCCCCTGAGGGGCAGAGGGGAAGAGCAAGGGGGAGGCCAGGCCAGGCATGGCCGAGTGGAGAGGAGAGCGTGTCCCCACAGATGCAGCCCCTGGTTGGCCTGAGTGCCAACAACTCACTTGGTCTTGCAGTAGGCGACCACACAGACGATGCCCACCACCAGCAGAGCCACGCAAATCCCAGTGATGGTCAGGACCCTCTTCTGGTACAGTTCTTCAGCTTCTGCAGGGGTAGAGGGTGTGAGGGGGCAGGCAAGGGGCAGAGCCACAGAGGCAGGGGTGGAGACCCTCCCCTACCCCTCATACCTTGGGCTCCCATCCATCTCTTCCCTCCCCAGCCAGTTCCCTCCCTCCTGCTCTCCCAAACTCCACCCACCCATGGATCTGGTCACAGGTAACTACCCTGAGTTCATTTTCCCAAACCCTGTGCTCTACCCAATGAGTGGAAAATGCAGGGGGATGGAGGAGGTGGGATGACGGTGATGGTCCCGAGGTCATAGGGGAGGGCAACCCACTATGGCCTGGTGGCTGCCAAGAGCCTTGATAGGCTGGGGGAAACTGGTCTTCACAGTGGTGAACATGCAGGGCCTGGGCAGAGACCTGGCCACTTTGGCTTCCTGGGGAAGGTGGAAAGTGGCTTGTTCAGGGCTAGAGAACAGCTTGTTCTTGGGCTTGTTCTTGTTCTAGACACCAGGTCCAGAGCCTAGCCTTAGGAGGGGTGCCAGGATTAGGGACAGAGTGGGCCAGACCCGCAGAGGTGGGCATGGGGAAAAAGGCTTTAGTTTATCCCTACAGCCTTGTCAGAGTTGTGGCCCTGGCCCACTCTGGCCCCCCGTCTCTGCCCGTGGGGAGCCCAAGAGTGACAGCACAGCTCCCTAGGACAACCCTGTGCTCAGGAGTGACCTCTACTTTTCTGAAGGAGCTGAGCTAGGCTAGGCCTCCGAGCCTTAAAAAACACTCGGCCGTCCTCTCTACCTCCACTTTTTGGTGGGGCAGCCCCGACCCTTCTAGAACAAAGAAAGCATGGAGGAAGAGAAGGAAAAGAGGGTTAGCACACAACATGGTCACCCTCATTCCCACTTGTACCTGTTGGCCGGCCCTTCCACATTGCTCCCTTCCAGCAGGACTGGGATAAGTGGGGACCGGATCCAACACCTTGGTGGAACCCTGGGCAATGTCCCTAGGCCCCCAGGCTTGCAGTGTCTCCTGTGGCAAAGGTACACCCAGCCGCACAGACCGGGTGCAGACGCCCAGACACATACCTGGAGGACTACACCTGGCTGACACACAGACCCTTCACAGGGATACAGGGGCACACTCATGCACATCCACCGTGCACGTGATCAGGCCCATGGACACACAGTCATGCAGAGTCGTAAAACAAACAGCCCTTTACCCAAGAGCCCCGCCTCTGGGCTCTGTGGTCCTCGTCCTGCTGTGGTTCTCCTCCCCGGCCACCACTCAGTCCTCCAGTCAGGCCTCTGTTTCTGTCACTCCTTTGAGACCACTCTGGTTATGGTCACCAACAACCCCCTGCTGCCAAACCTCTGTTCCATTCACTTTCCTCTCGGTGGACTCTCCCAGCTAGGCTCACTTCCCTGGCTGGTCTTCTCTCCTGGATTTTCTCCTCCTGCACTGGCTCATCTCTGTCTCAGTTGCTGCTCCCCGCTCTTCCATGTGGGCTTCAGGGTACAAAGGCCCAGAGCTCTCAGGCTTCCTCCTCTCCCTACCTGCCCTCTCTTCCTTCATCATCTCACTCAGACTCAGACTGGAAATACCATCTGTATGCCGCTGAATCTCACATTTCTCTCTCTTATACCAGCTTCTCCCCTAGCTCCAGATTCCTACAGCCAAGGGCCATGGCCAAGCAGATGCACTGACTGTCTCTACCCGCCCCCCACAACCTGCCCTCTGCCCTTCCCATCTCTAGAGTGGCAGCATCACTTTTCCTGCTGTACAGGCTCCAAGCCTCAGAATCGTTCGTTCCTGATCTTCCCACCGACTCTGGTACCTGATCCATCAGCAGGTCCTCTCAGCTCTACCTCCCAAGTAGATCCCGGATCTGACCACTTCTTACCTCTTCCAGGGCTTCCAGCTTTGTCCAAGATGATGCCATCTCTCCCTGGACAGCTGTCCACCTTCTGACTGGTTTCTCTGCTTCTATTCCTCCACATTCTGTCCCCTCACCCAGTCTATTGTTTACCCCAAGGCCACATTGATTTCCAATCATAAAGCAGATCATTTTACTCTTCATAAAGATAATAAAGCAGATCATTTTAAGGATGCTTAAAAACCCACATTGGCATCCCCCTGCAATTCAAATACAACCTAAAGCCTTACCGTGGCCCACAAGACCCAGGGTCACCTAGTCCCTTCCTTTAGATCCCATCTGTGGTCCTCTTCCCCATATCTGCTGTGTTCCAGAGTCACTGGCAGTCTTTCTGCCCACTGAACAAGGCAGGCCCATCCACGTCATCCCTAACTTGCTGTGTCCCCACCATAAACACTCCACCCCCACCTACTGTTTGCAGGGCCGGCTACTTTCTGTCAAGTTTTAGCCCAAACGTCACCTCGCTGGACAAGCCTCTGATCATTTAGAGTCAGTCCCCACCCTGGCTAGGTGCTATCCCATTCCCTTTTATTGGGCTGGCCAAAAAGTTCATTTGGGTTTTTCTATTACATTTTATAGAAAAATCCAAACAACCTTTCTGGCCAACCCGATATTTTCTGTATAGCGCTTACCACCATCTGATAGCTTTCTTTGCTCTGCCAGGAGGGCAGCAACTCTGCATACTAGATTCCCAGGGTCTGGCCAACTCTGGGGCTCAGGAGGTGTTTTTGAGTTGGTGAGTGAATGAATATACAGACCACCTTTACAGACAGTCACATCACAGATGCTCACACTTGCCTCCACACCCACCGCTCATGCTCAACTCTTAACAACAAAGATTGCACCCACTGCACCCCTCCGTGTGCTCACACCCTGCACTGAGAGACCTAACAAGGTGTAAACACGTCCGCCCCCATAACAACACAGACACACACACCTACAGATTCACCTGTGTCCCCTGTCAGGATCACATGGACACCACAGATTTGACCCCTCTCCTCCCCACCCCATCACAGCAGATAGACAGACAGACATACTCTTACACATAGACTTTCAGCTCCATCTTCTGAAAATAGTTGACGGTGGCTAAACGGCGGGGGAACTAGGGCCTCCCCCAACCTGCCACAAGAACAGCTTTTTCATAACTGCCAGCTCCGCACACATCTGAGGTCTGACTGCATCGAAGCCTCAACCCCTCTTGAGCTCCTGCTTCTCTTCGGCTATATAATATGTATGGACCAGGGTGGAGGCTCCCGGCACAAAGCCAGAGAGCTGGAAAGATGGACCTCAGAGTCCCTTCCTGCCCAGGGCATCTTCCAGGGGCCAGAGGGCAGTCACAGGAGGGAGTTAAGGTTCTGAGCTGGGAGGCAGGAGGTACCCTAGACCCTCACTGGTGCTGCCCATGGACAAACACACGTGCCCGCATGGAGACAGATCATGATGGGAGTAACAGCCTCAAGCAGATGGCAAAGCCTGGCAGACAAACACGAGGCAGGGGGCGGAGACAAATAGGTGTTATCAGCTGCCAGCCTGGTGCAGAATGAAAAGCAATGGAAATGGAAATGGGAAAAGGAAGGAGGATTAAAGTCAAATTGAAAGGGCTGCCTCTCTGCACAGTTTTCCGAAGCAGGATTCTGTGGCTTCTGGACACCTACTTTCTGAGGGACCTGGCTTTTCGGCCAACCCACTGGGCTGCATACAGCTCATGAGGCCTGTTCCCCTGAGTACCCTGGTGATCAGCTCCAGGCAAGGGGGCGAAGCTGTACACTGGGCACAATCTGAACCCCAGGGCACCCTGCCGTGCATGAGTTTTCTCATCTCCCCCACAGCAGTGTAGTTTACTATAGGACGTCCTGGCAGGGACAGGGAGGGGAGGGATTTCTGAAATCCTCCCTTTTCCATTTTGGGGGAAAGAAAACTCAGCATCCAGCACACATGGTGTCAGAGGCTGAGGAGAGTGCTGTGGATGGTGCTGACCCATACATAGAGGCTCCGTACCCTTTAGTTCAAATCCAAGGTGCTCTGGCAGTGCGAGAGAGAGGAGGGTCAGACGGGGGAGGGATGGAGGGAGAGATACAGACAGAGGTGGGGGAAGGGCGGGAGAGAGAGAGAGAGAGAAACGTTGGTCAGGACTCTTCAGACACCAGCAGCAGCCTGTGAGGTGAAAGCAGGTTAGTGGGGTCCCCTCCCGGTCTCCTGAGCCCCTTCCCTGGCACCCAGCCCCCAGGAGCCCTTGCTGGGGGGTAGGGAGAAGAAGGGTTAGGCTCAGCAGGCAGGGGGGGTTCTTTAGAGATGAGCTGTGGGGTTAGTACTTGGTGGGCAGGGGCAGAAGTCAGTTGGCAGATGTCCTTGGGAAGGAAAGTGAGTTGGGGGCAGGGGTCCAAGGCATTCCCATACTCCCCCTCCCAGCTCCAGCGCCAGCCCCTCCTGGAGACAGCCTGCTCTGCTTGAGCTCATTCACGGGGCCCTTTTTTCGGTTCAGAACGAGCACAGAAGGTACTCAGACCGGCCCCTTGTCCCTGTGCTGACCCCTCGGGCCTCACTGGCCTGCCCATCTACTGGGAGCCTGGCACAGAGGCTCAGAGTCTGTGGGGAGCAGGAGTGGGGAGGGGAGCAGGTCACTTCTCCACCTGACACCCCCAACATCCTAGAAACATGCAGGGGTGAGGCCTTGGGGTGTCAGCCTACTTTCACTACTTAGGAAAGCAAACTTCAACTTGGAGAAAGAGACAAGCGAGCCACCTGTAGAACACATATGCCATGGCAGCCAGTTGCGCTCTTTGAAGTGGGATCATGTTGTGAATGTGCAGTTTCACAGCCCTTTGAGGCAGATGCCCAGGACATCGAAGGCTTGGGTAAGAGTGCCCACCCAGGAATCAGCTCTGGCACTGACCTGCTGTGAGACCTCACAGTTTCCTGCCTGTCTGGCTGTCAGTCTCTCATCTGCTGAGTGGGGCTCAGGCCTGGCTATGGAATCCCTGGAAAGTCTGAAACCCGGCTGTGCTTCAGAATCATCCAGGCCAATGGAACTGGGCTCTGGGGTGGGAGCCCAGAAATCTCCCCAATATTTTTGAAAAATGAACCTAGCATTCTAAGGTAGCAGCTGGCATCTGAGTGTGGGCTTTGAGACTCTCTTTTGTCCCCAGTTTGCTGTGTTGTGTGTGGGCAGGTCATAGTCTCTGTTTCCTCATGTGTCAAAGGTGCCTATAGCCAGGGAGAGGAAGAAGGGCAAGGTGGTGGGTCAGGGCCCTCTCCATGGCCTCCTCATGGGCAGAGCAAGCTCCCTCAGAGCCCAGGAGGAGGTGGAGTTGTGTTCTGAGGTTCTCATCTCCTGTGGAGCGAGGGGAGCATGGGCATGTGTGTCCAGCCCTGGATTTCTCCTCTGCTTCCTTAAAGGAAGTCCAGAGGGCTCTGCCATTGGAAAAGGGCAAGAGAGCAGGGCAGCTCTGACTGAAAGAGCCTTGAGGAAGATACTGGGGCTATGAACCCCCCTGATTCCATGCAGCGACCACACCCTTGAAGCATGAGCCCCAGCTCTTCCAAACATGAACCCTCCTGGGCATTCCTGTTAAATTTGAGGTTGAGGGTGATCTCTTTGTAGTCTAACATGTATCGCTGGGAGGTAGAAGTTCTTAACACAGAGAGTCCTCTTCTCTCCTGGGGCCTCCCCGGGCTGGCCAGCTGTGCTAAGAAAGCAGCATAAACTTAGACTCAAGGGGACCTCAGGGGCAGCTCTCACTGAGTAGCTAATCCTGTAGCTCTAGGGACCCTCCAGGCAGCTTGAGAGAGCTCACAGCATTTAGATATGCACCCAGGCTCCCCGGAGAGAAGAGCCTATTTGGCCACAGCACCCCAGAAGCTGAGAGAACTATGGTTCATAGAGCTGGTTTGGGCTCTACTTGTGGTGGTGTTTATATTAGATGAGGCAGCTGGGGGCCAGTGGTGCTAGGACACATTCCCAAGGTCATGCAAATTTGGAGGCAGAAGGAGGCTAGAGGCTAGGTCTGTGATCTCTTGGGGCTGCTGCTAAGTCGCTTCAGTCGTGTCCGACTCTGTATGACCCCATAGACGGCAGCCTACCAGGCTCCCTCATCCCTGGGATTCTCCAGGCAAGAACACTGGAGTGGGTTGCCATTTTCTTCTCCAGTGCATGAAAGTGAAAAATGAAGTCGCTCAGTCGTGCGACTCAGACTCTTAGCAACCCCATGGACTGCAGCCTACCAGGCTCCTCCGTCCATGGGGTTTTCCAGGCAAGAGTACTGGAGTGGGGTGCCATTGCCTTCTCCACTCTTGGGGCTAAGCCATGGCTCTTCCTGCCCACTGAGCCCCTGGGCAGGCCTGACTGGCCAGTCCTCAGGACAACAACCACCTGGAGAAGTGAGCAGGGCTCCCAAAGTCATTTAAGAGTTTTCTCCTGTATCACTCCTCTGGGAACCAAGCAGTACAGCAGCAGCTTTGGGGGCTCCTGACTGGCCTCCCCTTTGAGTCAAAGGCCAGTACTGTCTTGGATCGACAGAGGTAGCTGGCAGGACTGGTTATGTGACTGAGGGCTTGGCTGGCCACTAGAAGGCAGCCCCACTTCCCTTGCCCCGTGGGTGGATTCTGAGGGGCCTGCAGCTATGTCAGCCCCAGCAAAACAAAAACCAAACAGTCTTCTGCTCATCATATTCACTGACAGCCACTCAGCCAGCAGAGTAACACCACCAAGTCACAGACAGGTCCTACTGGACAGAAGTTTGCATACTGACCAGTAACCAAGGTCACCTGCTGCTGAACCCCCAGCAGGGCCGGCTGGTCAGACAACAGGCCAAGTCTCCATCCTGGACAGGCCCTGAGACACATGGTCACCGGCTCCTGGATGAGGAGGTCCTGATATGGACCCTAGAGAGTGTGCTCGTGTGTGTGTGCCTGTGTGAGCAGGTGTCAGCACACGTGTGTGTTGGCATGCGAGTGCAGGCATGTGCTTGTGTGTTTGTGAGTATGTGTGCAGATTTGTGCTCTTGTATGTGAGGGATATCCAGGTGCACAAGTTTTGATTCTTGGGAAGTGGAGGGGCTGTCAGGGGAAGAAGGGGAAGTTACTGTGGCCGCAGGTCTAGAGGCTGTCTGGACAGAGGGGGAAGGTCAGACACTTTGCTTAGGATGTGCTGAGAGTCAGCCTCTGGGGGGCCCTCACCCCCAGGCCAGCAGTAGCTGGGAGAGGAGCTTGGCTGTGTTCAAGCAACAACTGCAGGCCCTCGACTAAGTCTTTCGTGTGTCTCCCTTTGTTTCATCCTCACAGCAACCCTAAGGGCACAGATGCCATTACCCTCATTTTACAGATGAGAAAATCAGAGAGGTTAAATGAGGCCCCCAGAACAGTAAGCTCCACTGCTGGCAATATTATTCAGGTCCCTCTGAATCCAAGCCTGAACACTTAAGTTAGCATTTTACACTCCCTTCTCAATAATTATCTGATAGAGCAGTGCACAAGTGCTCCGGGTGAAGTGCTTGAAGAGTATAAATCCTTTACCAAAAGGTGCCAGCAAGAATCCCAATAACACCAGGCAGAAAGGCTGCATTTCCAGAGTCTTTCCTGGGCTCCCAGGGCCCAGCTGACCCTCCCAGGAGATCTGAGCTGAAAGCTGAAGACGCCCAGCTGGCAGGGAAGCTTGGACGGCAGCCGAGTTCAGGAGACTCCACTGCTCTGATTCAGGATGCACTGGGACTCCCTGTCCAGAACAGTCCTGTAAGCTAGGGAGGCTCTGGGCCGAAGGGGGAGAAGGAAAAGGCCCTCCACATCTCTCTCCTGGTCCTTGGCCCTGCCTGGCTGCTCTACCCTCCTGACTTGCAGTCCTCCAACAGGGCTGATCTGACTCTGCAGTTGGTCCTGGAGCCTGGGCTCTGGAGAATTCTGTTGGGCTGCATGCCCGCAGGCTCAGTTCCTATCCCCACTGCCTTCCTCCTTGGCCTCCAATGGGAGGGGCCTGGGGAGAGAGCTGCCCCCAACACTCTATTAAGATAGTTGATCATCTGGGCTGACCAGCCCCCACCTCCCTGGCGCCTCCACTCTCCTCTTCAAATCTTGGCTTCCAGGTTCTTGGTGGGGGAACATCTAGGCTTTTGTGCTATGGTCTGAGAAGGGTGGGGAGGCTCCTTTCTCTACCCTGAGCCCCAATTCCCTTTTCTCCAAGGGCTGCCTAAGTGGCCCCCTGGGTCCTGCCCTCGGCCCCTTCATGCCCCATCATTCCAGTTCGAATTCCTCAGGGGACCCATCTTTCTTCCCTGGAGAGGAGGAGGTGGGTGGTAGGTTGATCAGGGGCCTAGTGTGTTCTGGAGGATGGGGGCCATGTACCGCCGGGCCCCAGATGGAGTCCACGGCCAGTCTGTGGCTTTCTGCTCTGCTCCACTGCCACCTGACAGCGCTTGAAGGAACTGCTCCCAGCCCCAGATAAAACCCACCACAGTCATGGCCTCATCCCCCAGCTCCAGGGCTCACACTATTCTCAGCACACTGTGCAAAGCAGAAAGTTTCACCTTCAGAAGCAGAAGAGAGGAAGGGCATGAAGTCCTGGATGGGGACTCAGACCAGAGAGGACCTGGAGAGAGTCACCAGTTACCCCTCCATTCCTTATTCCCTCTATGTTTTAATAATCTTTGTTGTTTAGTTGCTACGTCATGTCCAGCTCTTTGCAACCCCATGGACTGTAGCCCACCAGGCTTCTCTGTCCTTGAGATTTCCCAGGCAAGAATACTGGAGTGGGTTGCCATTTCCTTCTCCAGTGGATCTTCCCAACCCAGGGATTGAACCCTCGTCTCCTGCATTGCAGATGGATTCTTTACTGCTGAGCCACTAGGGAAGCCCATGTTGAGCAACAAACAATAACCCTCTCCTCCATCAACATTTAGCTGTATAGATGTCTCTAGTCTCCATGGAAACCACTGCCCTGGGGCCTGTATTCCCTCAATCCTCCTTCCCCATTCTCCTCCATCTCCCCAAATCAAACCAAAACAAACTCTGGCCAGATCCCAGATCCAAAGGCAGGCTTTCTGAGAACTTGTTTCTCTCTCAAACACACAACAACACACTCACTGCCTAGCCCCCCGTGCCACACCCCCCATCCCCCAACAGCCTGACATCTTCAAACAGGCTCTCAGGGGCAGGTGAAGGTTCTGCAAATGCTTCTTCCCGTCCTGGCCAGGCTGTCTGACCTTTGGTGAGGAAGAGATCTGAGCCTGGCTCTGCCCAGCTGCAAAGAGAATCCAGTGTGACTGTGACCAAGTAGAGGAGGCAGGCTCTGTATCAGTCTCCTCTGCATGAAACCGAGCTGGGCCCTGTAGGTCCTTCCCTAGGAATGACCCCCCAGTCACCCCTGCCTCTTGTTTGTAGAAAGGCTTTAGCCTCCCAGGCCTTTCTCATCGAGTTCGAAAGAGCACATTTAATCAAAGAAGTGAGCAAGTGCAGAAACCAAGAAAAACAATCAAACAAGACAAAATAATATGCGTTTAGCCATAAAACAAAGTCTGGGACCTCTGGTATACGCTTGAGTTGTTTTTCAGATACTAAAACCCCCAGCAGGTGATGACCACCCCCACGCAGGCCCCGGGCTGAGTGGAGCCAGAAGGCTGATGACTGAGATTCCTGAAGCATCACTCTGTTCCCTCGCCACCAGCCAGTCAGAGACTGAGCAAGAGCTGAACACATACCTCGTGACCCCATCCACCCACAGTCTTTCAAATCCCTTCCCTGGAGTTGCTCATGTCCTCTGCTTGTCACCCTTGCAACAAGTGCGATTCTTCCTTTCCCCTCAACCTGGTTGGTAGGTTAGCTTTGCTGCATGTTGGGCGAGCAGACCCAAGTTTGGTTCGGTAAGACGCACAGGTATCTGATGAGGACTGAGAGGACACCCCTGCGTCCCCCTCCCCCAATCTCTGAAAGCAAGGCCCCCATCCTTCCCACGGGGTGGGGGGTGGGGGTGGGGAAGAACTGTCAGTTAGCAGGGAAGGAAAGAAATAGAAGAAAGAGACATACTGGAGAAGTTGACCATTGCGAACTGCTGACACCTGTCCCCGGTGTATCCCACAGGACACCTACCGAAAGAAAGAAAACCAGAAAGAGAGAGCCAGGATAGCAAGACACAGGCATTGCAACACCCCGGCACGGGCTCCTGCCAATGCCAGTTGGGTTCCTTGCCACTGTTAACCATTTGTACCGGCCTCACCACTCTGCCCCTTACCTGCAGCCCTGAACTTTAAACCCAAGGATTAGGCCAAAAATGAAGAAGCAAAACAAAAGAACTAACAAACCAAAAATACAAAAAGGAAACCAAAAACAGCCAAAGATCAAAACAACCAGCACCCCTGGCCCTATGTCCTACAACGGGGGGGAGTGGGGGGGACTGCACCCAGAAGCTTTCTAAGGAGCAGGGACTTGTGTTTGTATCTTCAAACATACTTTGCTTAGGATCTGGCATGTACAATCGCAAAGGCAGTTTCTCCAAACATCTCTGTCCGAAGAATCCGTTTGGACATCTGGAGAAGGAAAAGGGGAAAAATCACAGAACAAACTGGCATCATCCGCGAGGCTTAGGTTAGAAATCAAAGTGCACAGTGATGAATGAGAAAACCAAGTCGAGCGCTGGGGCACACTCGTTGCTGGAGGGGCTGGAGTCGGGGCTGGGTGGAGGGCTCAGAAGTCTCCTTCAAAATCTCTCTAATAAGATGCGGCTCCAGGTGGTGGGGAAGCAGGGGTGGGGGTAGGGAAAAGATGGTTTGGGGAAGCTGGGTGGGGGAAATTGGGAACGTACTGCCTAAAGGTCCTAATGGTCCTTGAGATTTCCCTTCTGACCTGCCTGGGGCCCCATGAAGCCAGACTTGTAGCCCCTTGGTGCCAGGCAGTCAGCAGGTGGGGTGTGGAGGGGGCGGGTTGGGAGGCTGGGAGCTTTCTGGAATACCAAGTTCTGAGGAGCCATTCCCTCCAGGCCCTACCCAAAGGGGTCTCTCCAGGGCCCTGGGTGGGATTTCTCATCCATGCGGCAGCCTCCAGAAAGCTCAAAGGGAATGAGAATGCTGTTCCCAGACTGTGTGCCCACAACAAAAGGGGCCTCAGAGATGTCTCATCTGTTCTTTCAAAGAGGGGTTCTGTGGCCAAAGAAGTCGAGGAAATCCATCACCGGCTCTCCTGGTAGAGTTGCGGTGCACGTTAGCTTATGAAAGGCCACGAGGGATTTTTAAGGAGGAAAGAGCTGAACTTTCCAGTTGGTTCACAATTTATCTGACCTTGGAAGTCGTTTTTTCTGAGGAATCCTTGTGAACATGCAGTTTGGGGAAGGCTGCTCTGGAGCAGTATATATGGGGAAAGCTTAGTGGGGGACAAGTGAGCGTGGAGAGGAGCCTGAACTACCAGCATCCCAAAGCTGGTGGGCCCAGGGTGGGTGTAGGGCGCTGGTCTCGGGTGGCAAGAATCATGATGCAGGGAGACTAAAGCAGGCTCCCTGGAGACCCCAAAGCCTCTTCCACATCAGGGGGCCAACTGGCTATCTGGGACGCCTGCCCTCTCCCCATGAGCTGCTCTTCCGTCACTGCCTGGCTCTGGAGGGAGTTCATTCTCCCTTGTTGCCTCCTACAGAGAACCACCCACTCCCATCTCCCTGACCCTGTCCTTACCCCCAAGGTCCACTTCCTTTTGTTCCCTAGCTGCCTCTCTCCCTCCAAGTGATTTCCTGTCTTGCAGATTTCTGAGACACATGCCCAACCCTGTACGCTCTTCTGAACCCCAGTAAGGCCAGGTACTTAGGGGAAGCTTACAGATAGGGCCAGACTGACCCCCCACCCCCAGCCCCCTACTCAAAGATGGGGCTATGCTCTTCTGCATTTTTTTTTTTAATTTAGGAAATTAGGTAAGCCCATCACCAGTGTCCCTTTAGTAACAGGTCAATACAGTTCATCAGTAAACTTCCCCAAGAGGTGAATGTACTATATACCTCTTAGCATTTTAGTGTATACCAACCATCAGTAGCCCCTTGAACTTACAGGGGGTGATGGCCATTGGCTGTAAAGACCCTCACAAAAACCCTGTGGCCTCCAATCTAGCCTGGAGGATTGGGAGCAGTTGATGAGTAGACAGCTGCAGTTTCTGTGGGCTTTAGGGTATCTCCCTCAGGTGAGGCAGGAGGCTGGTCCTTGTAGTAGGGGCAGTGTGTATGCAGATATGTCTGGCCAAAGAGCGGTAGTGGAGGAGGGGGTGTCTGGAGAAGGGAGGAGGGGAGCCTGTCAGGGAAGCTGATGTACCCTCATCCTCTTGAACAGGGTGCTTTGGAAGAGGAAGCTACAACTTTGTCAGTACATCCTTTTCTGACCCCCTTGCCCTCATCCCCAGTCATCCCAGCCCAGGAGAATGGAGGCAGTGGCTAAGGCTTTCCATCCAGCTCAAGTCGGGCTCAGCTTTCCTTTCTCAGCTCTCAGAAACTGATTCCACTTGGGAATGGGAGGAGAGGCGTAGAAGTGATTTTTTCCCAAAGTGGAAGCACCTTTGGGGGTGGAAGATATAGACCCAGGAAGTTGCCAAAATGACTCTTGGAATCTTCAAAGGAATAAAAGAGAGGCTTGACTGTGTCCAATGTCTGAGATTAGCCCGGCTCTGGAGACAGGCGAGACCTGTGTGTGTCTGTGTGTGTACATGTGTTTAAGAAAGAGAATGGGGAGTGCAGGAGCAGGAGGGGACAGAGGGGAATTTATTCCCATTGCAAAGAGCCAGGATGCCTTTCTCTGGCCCTTGGAGATGGAGGATAATTAAGTACATCCTTGTGTTCCTGGCTCCATACCCAGCCTGGACTGCCCTGACCATATCCTCCTATTTTTCATGGCCACAGAGTTGCACAACTCCAGGTGGTGCCATGGACACCGTCTATAACACGGAAAAGCCCTCTGTAGTTGTGCAATCCCTTCCTGCCCTGGGAAATTGTGTTTCCTGCTGGCTAAACAAAGGAGAAGGCGGTGGGAGGTGGGCACCTCATGGGGTAGTGCCCTGGCTCCTTCCATTAGGCTTGCTTGTTGAGGATAAGCCACATCCGGGAGGCTGGGGGCATCCCTAGAGAAGGCTCTGGGGGTGGCCAACAGCCTTGCCACCCTGCTCCCAGGAGCTGGTAACAGGGAACAGGTTACATTAGCCTGTTAACCAGGAGCAGGGGCTGAACTTGGCATGGCTGGCTGGTAGTGGGTAAGTTCCCACTCAGACAGGGATTGACTCCTTGAATTTTAGGGACATGGGGTACAGGCTTCCTGGCCCTTAGCCCCACACCATTATCCTTGACTACGGGAAGGTCTGTGCTCAGGGCTGGAGAAGAGTAGGGGTGAGAGAGGGGCAGAGAGGAGAGCCCGCGGGCTGCACCTGCAACGACAGAGAGGTTGGGACTCTGCCTCCTTGGTTTCCCAGCCCACCTCCCGGGCCTCAGTTTCTCCTTTTGGTAGCCTGGGGATAATGCCATGTGTGCTGCCCTCACCCAGGGGAAGGGGAGGATGAGGGATGAGGGTGTGCCCCGGGCACTGGAGGGAGTGAAGGGTCTCTGGCCTCATGAGCAGGGGTTGGGGGGTGGAGGTGGAGAGGATGAGCAGGCACATGGGGATGGGATGAGGGATCACCTGGACATGGGAGCGGGGGATGAGGGGATGGGCTGATGGCAAGGAGAGGCATGCCACTGGTGTGCACAGGGCTGGAAAGAGAGTCTTGTTCTGTCATCATCCCCTGAACCAGTCCCCAAGAGTCACGCACCAACCGTGCTCTATAAAAACACGGAGAGAAGAGGAGAAAGCAGCAAGAGGAAGTGCAGAGGCCCCTGTCTGGCCCAGACAGGAGGCGGTCACCGTGATTTGGACCCCCGTTTTCAAATCCCCCTAAGTTTTCCTTTTTAAAACAAAATTCAGTATCAGTGACACTGTTTCTTTTGGCTCTGAATTCTAGAAAAACAGGAGGGATGGAGTGTGCCCACTTTCCAACACTCCCCGCAGGGCTCGGAACCAATACACAACAACAAGTGTCAGAAAACCAGGAAGGAAAACTGATTTTTGTCGAAAACTGGAATGAAACTGACCAGTTTAGTTTCATTATCCAAGCTAAGCGGAAATGCAAAAAAATCAAAATAAAAAAGTAAACAAACAGCACAAATGGTACCACGTGAGTTCCGTTTCCTAAGTTCTCTCCTTTTTATTCCATCCATTCCATTCAGGATGTCATCAGGAACCCCAAAATGCCTGCCCCCCTTCCCTCCCAGCTCACCCACCCTCAGAATGGCCTCTGGGTTCTGCCCTGCCCCCCTCCCCCCTGCCCTTCTCCAGCACAGCTCTGAGGACCTGCCCTCCTGACTGCCATCCCCATCAGGGATTCCCCTCTCCTGGGAGTCCAGAGAGTCAGGGAAGTTGGTTCCAAGAGCCCTGGCTGGGGTTAAGGTGGGGAGGTGGCAGTTCTGGGTACTGAGCTCAGGTTCTAAGCAGTGAACCTCAGCTGTCCCGGCTGGGGTGGGGATAGTACAGCATCTTCACAATGGCTCAGGCTCCTGCACCCTGCTCCTCTCAGATTCAGCTGGTGGGACCCAGAAGGTCCTAGGGGTACAGCCTTGCTGGCAGGGGTCCCCAGGAACCCTATAGCTCACTGTTCTCTTCTCCACACTAAGCTCTAGCACTGGAGTCCTGGGCTCCGCAGCCCTCCCCAGCCCCAGCACCTGTCCTGGTTGGCTGCAACCTTTCCTGTCTGGAGCCAGGGCTGATCAGTGACAACGGTCTAGGGATTAGAGAAGATGAGAGGCCTGGTGTGTGTGTGTTGTAGGGGATAAGAGGAGGGGGTCCAGGGCTGGGCCATCTCTGTAAGGTATTTCAGAACTCTTACACATTTCTATAGATCTATTCCTAAGTGCTCAGAGCATTTTCAAGGCTAGAATGTTCCCAGGGTCTGTGACACTGTCCTAGAGGCAGAAAGAGAAGATGAGGGGCTGAGTCTGGACCGAGAACTTCTCAGGGGACCTGCTGTTTCTTTGGGGACTGTCCCTTGAGATCCAGGATGGGGAAGGCTGGAAGGCAGATGGCAGCAGGTAGAAGGTGGACCAAAACGAATGCTGGCATAGGAGGCCGGCTGGAGCAAGAGGCCCAGGAAGTGCCTGGCTGTCCACTGAGGGGAGAGCGTGAAGAGGCGTGGTCCCTGTTCTCACGCTGTGAGGTGGGGGTGCCTTTGGCCAAGGTCATAATCAGGAGGGAGCTGGAGGCCAAAGGCAGGAGAGCTGGGAGCACTGACTGGACCTTGTCTGTGGGGCTGGCAAATGCCTCCCCCTGAATTTTCATCAATGCCCTGCTGGCCTGTGCCCAGATGCCATGGGGAATGGGGCAGCTTTGGCACCTCACTAGAAACCCGGAGTTGCTAACTAGGCCTCCCTCCCTCTGCTCCTCTGGCTTGGAGGGTAAAGAATCTGCCTGCAATGCAGGAGACCTGGGTTCAGTCCTGGGGTTGGAAAGATCCCCTGGAGGAGGGCATGGCAACCCACTCCAGTATTCTTGTCTGGAGAATCCCCATGGACAGAGGAGCCTGGAGGGCTATAGTCCATGTGGTCACAAAGAGTCGGATATGACTGAGTGACTAAGCACAGCACCCTTTGGTCCTCAGATCAGGCCAGAATCTGTGCTGCCCTCACAAGCTCCCCTACTTGTTCCTGGCTCGCCCACCAGAGGATCTCTCAAGCAGCAGCGGGCGCCAGCTCCCAGAAGACCTGGCTGGGCCCCAACAAGCCCTCCCTGATCACTGTGCTCCCACCAGCCCTATTAGCTAAGGGTGGGAGCAGGGGTCCTCAGCTCCTGGGAGGTCCTATGAGGCAGCCCTTGGGGAGGCAGAGTCCCAACATGAGCTTTCTCCTCAACCCTGACCTTGCCCACTTGGCCACACCCGAGTGATGTATTTGCTGGTGGTCCCTCACACCCCAGAGAGGGACTAGGGACTGAAATGGCATGGGCGGTAGCCAGGGCATATCTGGGCACTGGCTTCCTGCTGGCAGGGAGAACAGACAGAGCAGACCTTAGCTAGCATGGGCTCTGGGACGTGTGCCCTGCTTGACCCTGCCGGCTTCTCACTGCTGGGAAGATGTGATAGTATTCATCAGAATAAAGTTTGAAAAGTTGCTGAGAGATGGGAAGGGCGAGAGAGAGAGAGAGAGAGAGAGAGAGAGAGAGAGAGAGAGAGAGA
>ML661896.1:573152-814360 GCA_007570785.1 Antilocapra americana | reverse complement strand
GAGAGAGAGAGAGAGAGAGAGAGAGAGAGAGAGAGAGAGAGAGAGAATCCAGTGCCCACTGCCCAGGGCAGAGACTGGTCTCGTCATCTCTCTAGAAGATGTCAGTGAAAGTGGGGACACTGGAAGATTGGGTGGGTAGGGGCCTGGGACACTGGAACTGCAGAAGCCCTGAGCCCTTTGGAGCTTACATCTCCCTGTATTCCAGGAAAGGGCTAGGAAGTGGGGCACACCTCCCTGACTACACCCTCTTGGAGACCCCTTATCAGTGGCTTGAAGTCCACGTTTTCCTAGAGCCCTCCACTTCTGCCCCGGCCTTTCTCCCCCTGCTCCTGCCCCCATGCCCACCCCCACTGGTCACTTACTTGCAGGAGAGCTGGTTGATGCCCTCGATGTAGTAGCAGACACCTCCATTGACACAGTAGGACTTGGCTGTCTCGTTGCACTTCCGAGCGTGCCCCGACCAGGATGACAGAGTGGTGCTCACTGGAGGTATGAGAGACATATGCTGGTGACCCACGGAGACCACCGCGGGACCCCGGGAATCACCCCCTTCATGGTCCCTCATGGCCCGTCTCAGAGCCGGATGATCGGAGACTTTAGGAATGGCTGGGAGTCCCTCAAGTCACCAAACAAGGCCAAGGGGAGGCCACTGTGAGCTCTGATCATCCATCCAGCACCACAGTGCACTCACGCTCCCGGCAAACCTCCAAAGGTTGGGAAGATTTTCTTTTTTGAAGGGGAGGAGAGGCTGGCAGAAACTGCTCTGTTTTCTGAAATCAGGGCCCACCTCCACTGCTTCCCTGCATGCCTGCCTTTCTGGGGGCACCCCTGCAGGTGGGATGAGGTGCCATGTCTTATGTCGGGGGCAAGTCACAGGGTGCAGGGGGGAGACATGTACATCCATCTGCACCACTGGGCTCTCATGGACCAGGGTGTGACTGGAGGAAACTGGGCTTTGTGGAGAATGGCACCTTTTTGGACACTAATTTTCTAAGATCTTGGGAGATATAAGGAGATCCCTAGCTCCCCTCTCTTCTTTCTTTGTCCCAGGGTAGGGACAAGCCTCCCAGAAACACTAAAAAGGCCACTATATCTTCAGAAGCATCCAGGGCTTCATGTCTGCTCTTGCCAGGCAGCTCCCCCACTTCTGCCCCCTAGAGGAAGCCCCCAGGCCTTGGGTAGCCTGGGCTATAAATCAGGGCTTTAGGTCGTTGGGGATAGGGCTAGAGGACAGCTGGGATATGGAAACTAGGTGAGAATAAGCCTGGTTCAAGGCTGCTAACGCAGACTGCACATCTCTGATGGATCAGATTCATCTGATAAATGAAAATCCCAAAAACAGGGTTCCTCAGTGGGATGGCACCCAGAAGCCTGATTTCAAGTGGAAATTCTTGCCCCTAATTTCAGTCTTTATCTGCTAGTTAACCCCTCAGGCTGTGTATCTATACTGGCCATCAACGGGTTCCTGGTCCCCCCCCCCAGTCTCTGGGGCTGGGAGGGCCTCTTGTGCCCACCCAGCAGCAGCCTCCTGACAGGTGGCCCATCCTACCTCAGCCAGTTCTGTCTCCTTAGGAGTACTGAGTCTCCACCATCCCCCGCAGTAAGTGGGGGGACAAGAGGAGGAGGAGGAGGGCAAGCACTTGGCGCCCTGAGTGTTTAGACGTGTGGAGAGACAGATGGAGCGCGGGAACGGGAGTGTATACACAGCTCTGCCTCTGTATATGTCTGAGGAGCTCGCTGATAAAACCCAGCGGGCAGGGCCAACTCCCACCTTCCCAGGACACCGTGCCTGCTGCTGGTCTGGCATTCTTGAGCCCCACCCCTGCTGACGTCTCCCACCTCTGTGCAACCCCACACCCGTCTGGGACCCACATGCTTCTGGGTCAGTGAGACCCAGGGAATAGAGAAAGGGATAGAGAAGAGAAACAGCTGAGATGACCATGCCTGTGAGCTGTAAAATCTCATTGCTGGGAGGACCCTAAAGGTTGTCCTGCCCTTTGATTGCATTGCCAAGGAAGAGAGAGGAAAGAGAGCAGAGAAGAGCCTTCCAGAGTCCAGGGTGTGTTGTAACAAGGCCTCAGGGCTCCTGATGTCTGGCTGCATATTCTCACCAGGCACCTGGTCCATCCTGGAAGAACATGTCAGCACCAAGGCTTGACAGATGGATGCAAACATTATGTGGACCACAGGCCCAGGTCCTCTCCGGGGCCCTGGCCAAGCCAGGGAAACCTCAGGCCATCTTGATGCCCTCTTCGGTCAAGGGTGGCAGAACCTGCCTGATGCTGGGCAGGAGCACGGATGGTGGTGGGGACCACGGCCGCACACTTGGGTCTGCCCCCATGCACGCCTGCACACACCCAGGACTTGGGAGGCAGAGGATGACTCCTGAAGGAAGGAAGACAGGGCCCTGGCTGGGATCTATGGCCTGGAGCTTCCGGAACTGTGTCACAATGGGGACTAGGCTGGTGCCCTGGAAAGGCAAAAAGGGAGGGCAGTGGGGGAGCTGGTTGCAGAAGGTGTGGGGGAAAGGCCTTTGCACCTCAGAAAGTAGTACCTGGAGGCCATCCCTGTAACGGCAGGGTCCTCCCAAGTCACCACTGTGCTGGTAGTGGAGGTTCATGCCAGGAAGATGTCCACACGGAAGGTGTGCAGTCACGCTCTTCCAGCACACGTGGGCTCTGAGGGCAGCGTCTCACACTCCCTTCATATTTCTTCACTGAGTTCTCCCATGTTTGGGGAGATGAAGATGACCAATGACCTGCAAGTGGGAGAATCTGGCCGCTCCCTAGACACCACCCCGGGGACGGTGCTAGGCTACCCCAAATGCAGCTCCCACTCCTGTGCCCTGCCACTTGCTCCTCTACCCTTGCTCACTTCTCTGACTAAACAGCATGAACCAAAGGCTTGGAGGGAATCTCTGATTTTTGGTCCCCCAGCTGTCTCTTGCTGAGGCCTGCCTCTGCACCTCCTGGGGCTCTGCCACGTCTTATTACTGCCTCCCTTCCACCCCCCAGGCCTCCGTGGTCTCTTTCTCGGATGGCCACAGTCGCCTCTTCATAGGTCTTCCTGTCCTCACTCTTGCCTTCATCTCTAACTTTTCTGCTTTGTGGCTGTTGCCAGAGTGGTCTTTAAAATATGTAAACTGATTAGTTGCTTCCAGTATCAAAATCCTCCAATGGTTTTGTACTCAGCCCTCCCCAAGTCTAATCTGGACCTCATCACCTGTCCTGCTTCTTTTCTTGTCCCCGTGTTGCAGTATATTCAGATTCCACTGGCTTAGTTCAGCTCCTCTAAGTGACCCAGTGACTCCTTGTCCAGGACTTTCAAAATATCAGTGTCTCAGAGAAGCTGCTCAGGTCTCCTCCCTTACTCTTTCTCTTAGTTTTGTAATTTAAACTTATAGTATTTATGCTAACAATTAAAGGACTGTTTGTGCAATTACTAGCTGTTTAAAGCCTGAAAGTGAAAGTTGCTCAGTTGTGTCCGACTCTTTGTAACCCCATGGCCTATACTGTCCATGGAATTCTCCAGGCCAGAATACTGGAGTGGATAGCTTTTCCCTTTTCCAGGGGATCTTCCCAACCCAGGGACTGAATCCAGGTCTTCTGCATTGCAGGCAGATTCTTTACCAGCTGAGCCACAAGGGAAGCCCAAGAATACTGGAGTGGGTAACCTATCCCTTCTCCAGCAGATTTTCCAGATCCAGGAATCACCAGGGTCTGCTGCACTTCAGGTGGATTCTTTACCAACTAAGCTACCTCCAATAGAAGGTAAGCTCCATCTGGGCAGAGGCTGTCTGCTTCACTGGTGAATGAACTCCAGTGTCTAGCACAGCACTTGGCATGTAATAGGTGCTTAACGAATACTGACAAATATCTCTACCAAGCAAATAAAGACATCTGATTCTTTAGAGAAAGGTACTTTCTACTACCATCCCAGGGTCTAGTCTGGTCTCCTTGGCTGCTATCAGCATTAAAGCATTAATTCAAGCATTGTCTCTTAGAAAATACAAATACTCATGAAAAATCATTAGGGAAATGAAAATAAAAACCACAGAGGTACCACTTCACACTTCCTCAGATGGCTGTATTGAAAAAGGATGGATAATAAATAACAAGTGGTAGTGAAGATGTGGGGAAATGGGAACTCCCCTACTTTGCTGGTGGAAATGCTAAATGGTATAGCCACTTTGAAACACACCTGGTAGTTCCTCAAAAAATTAAACATAGTTACCATATGACCAAGCAAATCAACTCCTAGGCATATACCCAAGAGAACTAAAATATATGTCCACTCAAAAACTTGGACACAAATGTTATAGCAGCATTGTTTATAACAGCCCAAATGTGGAAATGACTAGAATGACGCCACAACCCCAGCTGATGAATATATAAACAAAATGTGGTAGACCCATGCAACGGAATACTATTCAGTCATGAAAATGAAAGAAGTACTGATACATGCTACAACACGGCTGAACCTTGAAAACATTATTTTAAGTGGAAAAAGCCAGTCTTGAAAGGCCACGTATTCTATGATTATATTTCTGAGAAATGTCCAGGATAGGTGAATCTACAGAAGCAGAAAGTAGATTCTGGTTGCCAGGGGTTGCGGGGGATTTAAAGAAAACACCTGGGCAGGTAAACCCAGGAGATCTTTATTGGGCCTCAGTGTCTTGGGGTGAGTGAGTGTGCTGGGGTCCTGAGGAGACAAGGGCCAGGAGGGAGCTCATGCTGTGGAGATGTTTTCCCTACTGCCAGCTACTGCAACTGTTGCCCTCCCACCCCTTTCTCATGGTTAAAACTTCACATCTTTCAAGGCTGTGTCGATGCCCCTTGAGCAGCCACTGCTCCCTGGCGGCCCTCCCATGCCCTCTTCTGGAGGCCCCACCCCTGTAGCCCTGGCCTCCCTGGGGCCCAGGCGGGTCCAGCCAACCCACCCTGGAATGAGTCAGAGGGGGGCAGGCACAGTCGCCCGATACCCGCCCTCCACCCCCTCCCCAGGGTGGGGCTGCTGCAAGTCTTCCGGGTTCCACGGGTAAACAGGAGCCTGAGCATCTCTACCTGGGAAAACATTCCCCACGGGACCGCCTGGCCCCCTGCAGTGGCTCTGTCCACCTCCCCACATCAAGGGTAGGCTCTTGCCCGCCTGGACTGAAGGGCAGCTGAAGCGATGTGCTGTGAGGGTGGACATGTGTGGTGAGCAGTGGCTGGGTGCACGGGATGTCAGCCTTGACATGAAAAACCCTGAGAACTCCAGAATTTTAGGGAGAAGGGGCTTAGAGCTCATCTGGCTCAAACTCAGGCGGGAAAACTGAAGACTTGGGAGGTGGAACGACTCACTCAGGATGGCACGAGAGAACTAGAATGAGACCAAAGCTCTGGACTCTGTCCATAGCTCAGCTGCCCTGCCATCCCGCCTGCTGGAGGGATGAGAGGCACAGAGCCCTGAGGGCCCAGCCCAAAGCTCCACTGTCCGATCCCTGACTGACAGGAACCCAGGCTACTCAGGGCTCACAGAAGCCCACAGGAGGGGTGGGGCTGCAGCTTATCTGAAGGATCTCACAACGGAGCCCCGCCTGAGGCCCCAAGCCCTGTGAAGGAGAGAGGACATTACTATGGTTTCCTTCATGGCATGGCAGCCCTTCTTCTTCCTCCACACCCCACCCCTCGCCTCCGATGTAGTTCTAGCAGGGATGTCACTCATGGTACTCTGCCCCTCAGTACCCCTCTGCAACACACATGGGCCTGCCAGGATGGCATCCCACCCGCCATGAGTGCATGACTGGGCTGAGCGGGGCACAGAACAAGAATCCATCTCTGTGACAACATAAATGGAGACAGACAGACCAAGCTATCTCTTTTCCCTGGGTGGTGCTGGGATGATTTAAACCCGGAGCTGTCTTAGGCCATGGCCTCCTCTTCTCAATCCTTTCGCTAAACGTGGGGGAAGCCCATTTTACAGGAGGAGAAAAAGAGGCCAATACATTGTGGGAGGGAGCGCCCTGACCCCTGCTCTGAGGTCCAGGACTCTGTCGGAGCTAAGGTCAGTCCTACCTCTGGACTTCTCAGTTTTAAAAACCAATAAATTCCTCAAGATAGTTTTATGTTGGGTTCTTATCAGTTCTAACCAAGAAAGTCTTAAAATGTAAAACAGAAAACCTCAAACCCCAGTGGATCTAAGAATGCCTGCCCACTCTGGCTGCAGAGGACAATGCCGGGCCCCAGCATGGTCCACTTTCCCAGGCTTGAGATAGGGTGAGGGGGCAGGAGGGTGCAGGTGCCTCCACTGCCGCCATGCCCAGGCTGGGCTACGGGGAGTTGGAGAGGCCCTGAAGCAGGGTCTGTGGTCCTTCTGTGTTTACCAGGTGCTGACTCAAGCCTGGTGCTGTGGAGGGCCCCAGGGCTGGAGGGGTAAACAGGCTAGACATGACCCCGTGGAGCTTGGGAAGCTCTGTGTTTGTCAACATCTTTCACATCATGTAGGTCTACCTGCTTGACTCTGGGCAGAATATGAAACCTTTCTCAGCTTCAATCTCCTAATCCATGAACTACACCATGGGGTTGAGTCAGGGCTCCAGAGGGAGTATGGAGAGACCATTTGAGTCTCTCCATATTTATAAGCTGGGCTGTAAGCTGGGCTGTGGGGCCAAGCCCTTGTTCTGTGGCTCCAAGGGTCGGGGCGTGATGGGGTTAAAGCGCCTTCAGAGGCCATTGCTCTGGCCCAGATAAACAGGGCTGAAACCTGGGCCAGAGGTGCCCTCAAGGTGGGGTTGGAATGAAAAGAAAAGATGTGAGTGAGAGATCCAGAAAGAAGACTGACTGGGACTTGAAGACTCAGACCTATGAGATCCACTGGCAAGTGGAAGAGCAGAGAAGCTGGGAAGAGAGGGGGATTCCTCAGAACTCAGGGCAGACCGGGTCTGAGCCAGGTTCTCCTCTGAAGGTGCAAGGCCAGGGCTGTTGTTTGCATCAGATGTGGGGAGTACCAGAAGGCTGTGTGGTGGAGACACAGGAGATGCAGGCAGATGGAGGATTGGACTCTGTGATGGGCAGGACTGGAAGCAAACCCAGCAACAAGGGAACAAGTGGTACCTACAGGCCAGGTGTCAGGAGGAGGAACGAGAGCTGTGGGGCTCAGAGGAGGGGCGAGAGTGGAGGGGGCGTGACCTGAGGACAGACAGTCAAGGGCAACAACCAGAGGACGGCTGGGCAGGGAGGCTGCCTCTGTGGCGAAAGGCAGCTAAGGGTGCCATGGGCTCCTGACCTTGCACATTTCCCAGGGAGGGGATAACCTGTGGGAGAGGGGCTGAGGCTGAGCAGAGGCTTCCCCTGGGGGTCCAGGGCACCCAGACCTCCCCACTGTGGCCCCGCAGAGCAGGCTGCCTGCACTCGGGTGCCCAGCAAAGCCGTGGGCAGGCAGCTCACACACACCCTGGGTCTGCCTCTCTCCGGAGCCCCGCTCCTGGCAGCCCAGCCTCCCATAATTGCCTTCTAAAAATATCCTTCTCCCACCCCCTACCTCTTGATTTCAAAATATTTAGTTTTCAGGGTATTTAAAATGAGAGCTGGCAGCTCTTCCAGGTCCAGATAACAAAGCTAAACATTTATGCTTCGACTGCGTTTCCCTGAATCGGCTCAGATCTCAGGCCTTGATATGGCAGCAGTGGGAGGAAGGGGAGTCAAGTGCAAGATGGATCATGTGTGGGCCTCTTCTCCAGGGCTGTGGGCAGGGTGACAGGACCCCTCTAGGACCCTTCCCTTGGTTGGGGGACCACCTACCGCTGTTGACGAAGAGCCGGCCCCTGACGGTGTCCTTCCCGAGGATGTTCTCAGCCTCACAGACGTACTCCCCAGCGTCCTCCAACTTCACCTTGTTGAACTGGAGTCGTGAGTTCTTTCTGGTTAGGGAGGGGATAAGAGCAGGAGAACGTGAGTTCCCCAGCGGTCGTGGCTCCCTGGTGGGCACCCAGCAGTCACCTCTCCTTGCGTGGCTGCAGTGTCTGCACAGGTGGATGGGAAGTAGACTCCCGCAGACCAGCCAGTTGTGGGGTCTGGGTGGAATGCTCAGTCTCCAGAGCTGGAGGGAGACCTGCAAGCTCAGGAGAAACACGAGTTCTAACTCTATGGATCCTCGCATCCATCTCTTTTCCAAAATTGGACCTTCTTTGTAACCATTTTTCCATGGCAGGAAACTGGCATCCTTTGGGAAATCACAAGGACTTTAGCACCCTTCTCCCCAGCCCGCTGTGTCTCCCCTACCCCCTTCCAGCAGAGCGGCCACTAACTCACAGGTGCCTCAGTCTTCCCTTAGAAGCGGCAGCCATACCACTCTGGATAGATAAGGCCTGTCCCAGGTACCCAGGGGGGCCAGTGCCCTATCAGGTTTCCATGGCAACTGTGCCCAGCCTCCCAGTCCTCACCTGTGGCTCTCCCCTGCCTTGATGCTTGCCCTGCCACTAAGGGGCACTCTGTGGCCTCTTCAAAAGGTTTCTCAACAGATGTTTATTGAGTGCCCTCTGTGTGCTGGGGGCTTGGATATCTCAGGGAACAAAAAAGTCTTGTCTTCAAGGCCTGACTTGACTCTCATGGCTAATCTGGAGGAGTACCAGGCAGGACTGATGGGAAAACTGAGTCCTTGAGGGGCTTCTGGACTTGTCTAAGAATGCCTGCCAATAAGGCAAAGGCAGAGGTGAATGGGGAGCTGGAGCTGGTGAGGACATGGGCCCCAGGCAGCGCATGGACTGTCTCCTGGAGCTTGATGTTCAGGCTAACGCCTCTGTGGAGGGCTTCGCACCCAGCCCTGCATGCCCAGAGCCGTGGGGCCAGGCCTGGGCAGGGATTCCAGTGTTGTGTGTGACTTCAGGGCACCTGGCCTGGCCTGTCCTCTTCTTTCTGAAGACCATGCCAAACCTTTCCTTCCTTCCGTCGGCTTCCCTGCACTTGCCCGCAGGTGCCTGGGCTCTGCAGGATCTGTTCATACCTCTCACCCCTCCCTCTGCCCCAGTGCTCTTTGGGGCCAGTCTGAGCTCCGGATAAAACCCTGGGGACCCCAGGGGGAAACAAGAAGTAGCATGAAAATTTCTTAACATGATGTAACTTCCTCCTCTTAGTCCTGAGTTAAAAAAAAAATCAGATTCCCAGAACATGCCTAGTGGGTTGGAGAGTGGTGGAATGGGAGCCAGGGTAGCAGAGCTGTCACAGCCCTGAAACCAGGGCTGGAGAAACAGAGCCATGAAGCTGATGGGGAAGAAGGGCAGTGAGCAGAGGCTGCGCCAGGGATGGAGGAAGACGGCAAAATGACCCACATCCCTCCCTGCGCTGTGCTTTGGGGACCAGTCTCCTGAGCTCTTCCTCAGCCTCTGATGCTGGGCTCTTCCTGGACCTCCTAACTCTGGATTGGGGAATCCAGCCTCCATGAGCCTGTCTAGTCAAAAGGCCTCATTTCTGTGGTGTTGTCCACACCGATGATACAGTGACAGCTGCCCGACTCCTTTCCACCCCTCCCGGCTCATGCCAGTCTCTGTCTCCTTGGCCTGGTGTCTGCTTACAACCCTCATCTGTCACTTTGAGTTTCTTCTCTTCATTAAACAGAGCCCTGGAGGCCCCTCTGGCTACAACAGCATCTCCTCCCGGGCTCCTGCCTAATTGGATGCCACAGAGCCCAGCTGCCCCAGGACCAGGCTTCTCCAGCTTCCTGGCCACCAGCTCTTCCTTAACACTAGATGAGCAGAGCAGGGGCTCACCTGGGGGTCTCAGGGTCAAGAAGGCATAGGAGAAGTCATGCAGAAATGGCACCTCGCAAGAAGAAAGAAAAGAAGGAAAACCAGGTCATCAGCCTCGGCCCTCAGGTGGCTGAAGGAGAAAACGTGTTTGGTGTGTGCCACATCTTTGCCCCCTTCCGTGACACTTTTGTCCACGTCACTAATCTTTCTGGCCAGGAAGCCATCTGCTGTGTAACTGAGGGGAGGAAGGTGAGGGCTGACCGAGGTGAGCTCTCTCCATAGGCTGCCATGTTGGCTGCCCCGAATGTAGCTCAGAGATGCAAGGAGCTGGGCATCACTGCCCTTCACATCAAACTCCAGGTCACAGGAGGAAACAGGACAAGACTCCTGGACGGGGGCCCAGTCAGCCTTCAGAGCCCTTGCCCCAGGGATGAAGACTGGGCGAACTGAGGAAGTCACCTTCACCCCCTCCAACAGCACCCACAGGAAGAGGGGAGTCACCATCTGTGAACAGGACTCTTCAGATTATTGTGTTAATAAATTGCCTTGATGTAAAAAAAAAAAAAGAAGGTATAGGGGACACAGAGATGGACCCTCTTTGTCACCCACTCACACTGAATTCAAAGGAGCATCTCCTGCATCAAATGCAGGAGAATAAGATGGAGCCAGGCTTACAGTTATCTGGAGGAATGGAAGCTAAAACCAGAAGGAAGGGCTTCCCATATGGAGGGGTGTGGGGTCTGTGGAAAGGCGGGGGTGCAGGGAGAGCCCCTCTCCTTTAAGGAACCAGAAAGAGGCTAGGGGACAGAAACCAGGGCCCCAGATTTGCTGGTGGCAAGCATCTTGGTTTACCCGCTGTGTGATGATCGCCCCAGTTCCAGAAAGGTGGCCCCAGCCTAGCACGAAAGGTTCTGGGGTCAGAGCTGAAGGGCGGGGCTCTGCAGCTAAGGAGCAGGCCACCACATTCTCGAGTGCTCACTCCTAGCTCCATCAGAAGCCCCAAGCACTCAGGACCCTCCTCCCACCTCTCTGGCAGGCCTGGTGTCCCCTTGCTAGGCTGACCCAGGTCTGCCCCTGTGATGGGCGCTCTCCTTGCCTTCCTCAGCCAGTTTTCTGCTGGCAGGGACCAGGGATCTGGGCGGCTGCCTCCTCCACCCATCCGCACGTTTTCCCCAGCGCCTACCTCCTGCTGCCTGCCTGAGGGGCCTGTTCCAGCCTGCCCCTCATAAACAGGGGAACACGCGGTTCCGCCAGGGGAAGGGCTCCGTGCCCAGGGCTGGGAAAGGGGGCGGTCTTCTCCGGGCACAGGAAGGCTGGGCTGAGACACCTCAGCGGGACAGCCCCAGAGACAGGTGGCGCCCAGTGGGAGGGGCGTCTCCGTAGACCCAGAGTGGTATTAAGACAGTGTGGCCTGGGCAGAATGGAGCTCTGGGAGGGCTAGGGTGTGCGCTGCGGTGTGGGCCGAGGAAAGATAATTTTGCCAGAAAGGAGACTCCTGCCCCCAGCCTCCATGCCAGGTGAAGTGTGTGTGTAGAGGTGGTGGTTCTCCGAGTCACAGTGAGGGAATGGGAAATGACAGGGAGTGGGGCACTCTCCATCATGGCCCACTCCTCCAGCCCATCGACTCACCGCAGGGAGCAGCCCCTGGGCAGGATGGGTGGAGTCAGGCAGTTTCTGAAATCCAACCAGAGGAAGGGGTAGGGGACACACTCAGGTTGTCAGGGGGCCTTAGTGCCCAGGAGGAGACCCAGAGGATACATCCAGGCCTTGTGTGGGAACTGGGTGCCCCATCTGTCTGCTGACACCAGGGTCTGACCAGGACAGTCTCTTGTTCGAAGGCAAGGTCAATGCAACAGGTATCCTACCCAAGCCTACATCCCCTGCACCCAGGAGAGGTGAGCAGATCCCGCAAGATCCTTGTCAGTTCACACTGGAAAGCAGATGACCTCTACCAGGCTACACAGGAGACAGGGTGTGTCTTGGGGTGGTCTCAGAGGCTCTCACACTGGGAGAAACAGCCTCCCACCATGCCGCGAAGCTGTGTCTAAGGCACCATGGGAGGAGATGTGAGAGTTTGCTGGGGGTGCTCAGGAGGGTGACCCAGAGGGTGTGACATTCAGGCTGAGCCTTGGAAATTTTTGCGAAGGACAAGGTGAGAGCACAGGGAAGAGTCTGGGTCCAGGCCTAGGAGTCAGGAGCACTGAGGGGGAGAATAGCGAGACAGTGAGTTATGGGCCAGGAAGGGGAACACTAGAAGGGCCCCATGGCCTAGGCTGTCCCTGGCATACCGCAGACTCTCAAGATCTGCCAAGTAAACGAATGAATGAGCAGATATGTGCCCTGTTAGAAAGACCATCCCCTGTCAGCGTCACCGGGGTCAGTGAATCTGTGGACCTCTCGAACTGCAAACAAAACCAGGCACACGTTTTCTGAAGAAAGGGTGGAGGCCTTTACCAGACCCTCCTAAAAGCTCGACGAGAAACTCCGTGAAGGTGGGGACCATGTCTGCTCCAATCCTTGGCACATTTCTGGCCTCTGGTAGAGTGCCTGGCACACAACTGATGCTCAGCACACGTATGTGAGGAATGGAAATGAATTCACAAAGGGGCCTGTGGCCCAGAAAAGGAGGAATGGCTGAGAGTGAGACAGTGGAGGACAAGAGGCTGCAGGCAGGGAGAGCAGAAGTGGGCAGGGAGAAAGAGGCCTCCTTTCTGAGACGTGGTGTCCACCTGGAGGGGACGGCAGGAGGGCAGGCACGGGGCAGCAGGCAGTCTGGTTTTGCCACAGCCGAGTGGGGAGTGCAGTGGGGCAAGGCAGGGCCAGAGAGGACATGGGGAGAGGCAAGACCAGGGTGTTCTGGATTAGAGATGTCTGGGGCTTTTCCAGTAAGTGGCGGAGGTGAACTCTAAAAATAGTTTGCAATTCATTTGACCCAGAAATTCCCGCAAAATAGTGCAAATCAAGAGTTCCAACGTTTGTGTTCACTTTAAGAACACTCGTGAAGCCACCCAGGCTGTTAAGGATATGCATATCCAAGAAGCCACCAAATATCAGAAGGATGTCACTTCAAAGAAGCTATGGGTGCCATTCCATTGTTACAGTGGTGGAGTTGGTAGGTGTGCACAGGCTAAACAGCAGGGCTGGATGCAGGGTCGGTGGCCCAAAAAGAGTGCTGAATTTTTACTGCACGTGCTCAAAAATGCAGAGAGTAGTGCTGAACTTAAGGGCTTAGATGTAGATTCTCTGCTCACTGAGCACATCCAGGTGAACAAAGCCTCCAGGCTGTGGGGCAGGACTTAGAGAGCTCACCGTCAGATCAACCCATACACGAGCTCTCCCTGCCACACGGAGATGATCCTCACTGGAAAAGAACAGATTGTTCTTAAACCAGAAAAGGACATTGCATGGAAGAAAAAGATATCCCAGAAGAAACTGAAGAAACAAAAATGCATGGCCCAGGAATACACACTGCCAAAAAAAAAAAAAGCAAACAAAAGTGAAAAAAAAAATAGATAAGCATGGGCAACCCCAGGGCTGGTATCTAGCTGGCAGTATAGATTTGGAACTCAGGAAAGGGGAAAAAAGCCATCAGACTAGAGATGGAGGCTTGGGGTCATCAGATTCATGAGAGGCGGAACTCACCCATGGGTGGAGAGCTCTGGGTGAAGAGCGAAGCCCCAGAAACAGGAAAGTTCCAGCATTCATGATGCTGAGAGAAGGGGCTCAGAGGCACAAGAGGATGAGGAGGAGGAGCACAGGGGCAAGGAAGCAGGTGGCACACATGCCAACAGCTGCTGAGGGGCCTGGCAGCCGGGAGGCCCCGGGAGGGGCCTGAGGTCATAGGGTCTGTCAAGAGCTGCAGCCGCAGAGAGTGCTGGGGTTGTGTTTACAGGGCAGGTTCCTGTAGAGCAGGGGTGTGGAGGGTGAGCCAGTGTGGAGTAAGTGGGCAAGAAACTTCCTCCGCATGGTGGTTAAGGGCAGGAGCGAGATGGGCAACAGTCGGGGAGGAGGAAGAGGAGACAGTGATGTGGAGAGAGTTTTTAGAGGAGAGGAGGTGAATGGTGGTTTGTTGGGAGAGAGAGGGAGAATTCAACAAAGAGAGGAGTTTGTTGGTGGCCCAAGGGCTCTGAGGGTGTGTGTGCAGGAGGGTGTGTGTGCAGGAAGGTGTGGGTGAGTGTGAGGGTCACTTGTGGATCAGGAATGGGGGTGAAGATTGGCCATGTTGTGGACTATTTGAGCATAATGTGGACAGCAAGGAGCATCTCCTTTCCTGACTTCTGCTGTCTCAGGGAAGTGTGGGGAGGCCACCTTCCAGAAAAACAGAACAGGAGGGAGATGGGCCGCAACAGCCTGGGAAGCCAGTCCACTCTTTTCTCCAGCTTGGCGCCAGGCATGGTGGAGCAGCGGGAAGGGGTGAGGGGGCCTCAGAAGGTGACTTGATGGGCAACCTGAATTTCTTGCTAATACCATTGACTGGTGACATCCAGAAACCCTCCTCCCAATTTCCCTCAAGAAGCAGTGTTTTTTTTAGCTGTAAACCTTTGATCTGAACCAAAACCTTCTTAAATCACTTTCTATTTTCTGCCTGGACCACTTTCCAGGGTGACAGGTCCTGTCTTTGGTCCCTGTTCATGGAAAGAGGGTCAGAAAACTGCAAGCATCACGCAGACCCCAACCTCTTCCCGTTACAAGTTCAGACACTAAGCCCAGAGGGCAGGATGTGTACATCCAGGACCTCCCAACAAATCAGGAGCAGCTTGAGCCCAGACATTTTTTCCATCGCTTTTGACTGTGGGGTAGGCTGGAGGGTCCTCTAAAATCATTTGCATTTTGGGGGGTGAGGAGGGAATGACAGCCGGTGGGGAGGAGCAGGAAAGGCTGGGATGCCCCTCAGCCAGAGAGGGAAGCCTACTGTACCCTCAGAATTTGCAGAGTGGAGGTCAAGCTTGTTCTGCCTTCTGACAGCCCCTCAGGGTCCATGAAAGGCAGGAGAGATGTGAGGGGCTGCCCTTGGATCCTTAGCTTCTCTGTGCCTGCAGCCCCCTATCTGACCAAGATGGAAGAGAGATCACCTTCCACAGCCCAGAGACCCTAGATCTTCTGATTCTCTTCCCTGGAGCCTTGACTCAAAGACTGAAGACAACTTCCAAGTCACGGGGGAGCTGTCCGAGATTCCTCTGACACCAGTCAAAGACATGGGCCCCTCCCCTTACCCGGCTCCCTGCCCATTGACAGCTCGCTGAGCTGAGGAACTGGTGCATCATCACCCATGACCTCCTAGACACATTATAGATCAGAGTCCTTCACCAAAGACTGCCCAGTGGTGGACTTCAGACCCTGTGAATCCTTTGAAAAGTTTTATGGACAAGATGAGACTTCACAGTTAAAGCTGCCTTTGACAACCAAATGGCCTTCAACCATCCAGGGATGTTAATTAAGTGGCTACCACCTGCAAGACACTGGGGCAGCATGCCGGAGCTGGAAGGAGAAACTAGGAGCCACAAAAAAGGGAGATGGGAACTGGTTCCATGCAGGAAGGAGGCAGGGTGGCTGGTAGATGGAGGGAGGGATATTGCTCACCTGCCATTGCCATACTTGATGCGGATGTCCCGGCTGCGGTTGAGCTCCTTGCCGTCCTTGAACCAGCGGTAGGAGGGCAGAGGGTTACCGGCTGCTGCCTCGCATTTCAGTGATTGCTTCTCACCCACCTGTCCTGTCTGGCTCTTCATCTTCTTCAGCTTGGGCCGAGTGGCTGTGGGGGTACAAGGCAGGAGGTGAGTGTGGAGGTGATGAGACAGCGCAAAGCATGCACGGTGGGGAAAGGGCCACTGTTCTGGGGCAGGTGGGGTTTCACCCTGGGGAACCACCACCCTTCCTGGTGCCGTTTCCTAGTTCAAATCAACAAGCCTTCACTGAGGGTCTGTGATGCTGTCAGCGTGGGTACCACCGATGGAGAGTTTTCCTTCATGCCTGGAATGGTCTTCAGAGCTTTATACACATTAACTGATGAAAATAACCCTGTGAATTCACTGCAAGGATGAAATTCACTTAGAGATGGGGAAAACTGAGGCTCAGAGTGAAGTCACTTCCCCAAGGGGATGGAGCTGGAATTCAAATCCAGGTCTCCTGGACTTCAGTGCTCATGATATAATTCTAGTCCCAGACCCACAGGCCCATGCTGGACCCAGAGGAGACAGGTGTTCCAGAATGATGGATACAGCTCCTGCCCTCAGGAAGTCCAGTCTGGCAGAGGAGCTGGAAGCTGGCATCATAGCAGTCATGGAGGCCTTGGGGTGCTGAAGCTCAGAGGCGTGACCTCAACGCAGGCTGGGAAACAGCTAACTCAGCTGAGAGTCAAAGGGTGGTGGAGCTGGAAGGGAGGGAGGTGGCCCGGGCTGTGGTTTATCAGAATCACAATGGTTGGTGAGGTGAGCTGACCAGCATGTGTGAAGTGGCATGGCTGTGTGTGGGGTGGGCCCGGGGGCTACACCAGGGGCATGGGCCCAACCAGGGCTGCAGGGCTGCAAATGTCAAGCTAAAAGGCTTTTCCTATTTGTCTTGAACACCATTCTATTTCCATATGCCCCAGTCTCCCATGTTTCATCTTCTTGCTCCCCTCCCTCTAACAACCTATTAAAAAAAGAAAAGAAAAAAGTACTCTGTTCTTAGGAAGGTGATGGCAAGCCCACGTTCCCTGCTGGGGTGTGTAACAATTTCACGGGGACAGCCCTCGACAGGACACCAGTGCCTTTGTGTGTGCTCTCATTTGGTCACTGAGCTCTGTAAGGCAAGTGTCATGCTGACTCAAAGGGTAATGATGACATTCAGGTTAAGAAACTTGGCCAAGGTCACATAGCCAGGAAGCCCAGAGCTGGGACCAAAGCCCAGGTGCCTGGGTGTGCAATGTGTCAGGGTTGCAGCTGGCTGGTGTCTGATTCTGTAGCCTCAGTATCTCTGTTTGAGAAACCTGGTTGAAGGTAGGGTCTGTTGGGGCCAGAGAGCTGTCTAGTGACAGACAGACCCATCTAGGCCATTGGTCCATCCCCCACCACCTCAGAGCCACAGCTTGAGCTGGCCCTGGATAAAGACAGATGAGAGGGCTTGGCTATAGATGGAGGCCTCTCAGTGAACCTAACCCTGGTCTGCTGCTTTCAGTAGGAAGTAGATGAGAGTGGGGGCTTTCCTGGTGACTCAGCAGTGAAGAATCTGTCTGCAATGCAGGAGACACAGGAGACGTGGTTTCAATCCCTGGGCTGGGAAGATTCCCTGAAGGAGGACATGGCAACCCACTCCAGTATTTTTGTTTGGAGAATATCATGGACAGACGAGTCTGCCAGGCTACAGTCCCTGGGGTTGCAAAAAGTCGGACATGACTGAAGCTACTGAGCACGCACACACAGAGAATGGGGTGCATGGAAAGAAAGGGATCCCAAAGCCTTAAAAAATACAATACACAGACTCAAATAATGGTGCTTGTGAAATGATTTTGTTCATTTTTAAAAATTAAAAAATACAAATGGATAAAAGAAGAAACTAAAATCATCCATTATCCTAGAACTTATAAGCAAAACACACACATACCACCCCTACAGATCTATTTTTAAACAAAATGGGACCAGTGCCAGTAACATGTTTCTTTCATTTAATGAAACACTGTAAGCCTTTCACCTTGGCATTAAGTATTAATAACAAATAATTCCCAAATAATAATAAATAATTCCAAAATTATAAGGCAGTCATCTCCAGAGAAAGGATAAGAGATATTAATTAAGAAAATGGTTCCATGAGCAACTTTGGGAAACATGCAGGTAAACATTAAAGAAGTCTCTTCGTCAACTTCAGTATGATTCCCCAAGTAAGAGTCCTGGAGCTTTTTGGGGTACCCTTAGTAGCATTTCAAGGAAGTAAAGTTATGTGGAATAAGTTCTATAATGTAACTTGTGTGTGTATTTATAGGTATATAAATATTTTAATAAATATTATATTCATATGATTTAAAATTCAAGAAGTGAAAAATGGTATATGACTTAAACAAGCCTCCTGATTTTTGACCATGGCCACACGGTTACTTTTCTAGGAGGCAATCAATTCTATCAGTTCCTTTTATATCCTTTCAGAGATCTTTTAAGCACAAACAAACCCCCTAGGATTCACACAGGTTTTTCTGTAGCACCATTTTCAAGGTTGCATAATATTCCTATATTGGTACACCATAATGTAACCAGTTCCTATCGTGGGGGAATTTAACATACAGTCTCCCCAACCTCACTACACCTCATCACAAACAAGCCCAGAGGAATATTCTTGCAGCTCTATCCAGTGTATATATTCAGTGCATATCATCCTTTGCATTGATACGTACCCAGTGTATTCTGCTGTATAGGCAGTGAGGCTCCTGACTCAGACTGCCTGGAGTCAAATCCAGGCTTTGCAACTTGTTAGTTCTATGTCCTCTGTTGTTGTCATTGTTTAGTTGCTAAGTTGGGTCCGACTCTTTTGCGACCCCATGGGCTATAGCCCACCAGGCTCCTCTGTCCATGGGATTTCCCAGGCAAGAATACTGGAGTGGGTTGCCATTTCCTTCTCCAGGGGATCTTCCGGACTGAGGGATGGAATCTGTATCTCTTGCATTAGCAGGCGAGTTCTTTGCCATCTGAGCCACTAGAAGTCCTCAGGCCATTGTTTTAATCCTTTTGGGCCTCAGTTTCCTCAGAAGTGACAAAAACAGCTCCTGCTCCATGGGATGATGACTGGGAGGATTATATGAGATAAGGCATGTAAAGCTTGGCATGCACAGAGCATTTAAGAAAGGCTGACTATTATTGTTATTATTATCCACAATTATTTCCTAAGGCAATCTTCCTAAAAGTGGAATTGCTGCGTCAGAAAGGGGTGCGATCTTCCTCAGTTTCACATGTTGCCAAATTGTATTCTGGAAAGGCTGCACCAGTTTGCTTTCCCACCAGTGAGTGACGCTGCCTGTTTTTTCCACACCCTCACCAACATTAGGTATTATCATGTATTTAATCTCTGCCAATAAGCTAGGCAAAAGATCATGCCTCTTTGTTGTTTGATTTGCATTTTTTTTGGTGCAAGCTGACTGCTTTTCCTAAGTGTATTGGCTCATTGTATTTTCTTCTTTTTGAATTGCCTGTTCTTGTCTGTACGGTGTTTTTCTATCGGGTGCTCATCCTCTTACTAATCTGTAAGAGTTCTTTATAAATATTAAGGCTGTTCATCTTTTGCAACAATATTTTCCTCCAATTATCTGTTCCTTACATTTAAAAATGCCAGTTTATTGTTTGGGTTTTTTTTTTTTTTTTGAGGTTTTGTGTGTGTGGAGGTTTTGTGTGTTTCAATCTGTGGGACTTTCTGGAACTTCGTTATTCTAATGTGACTGAAGCCCTGCCTCAGCACCCTGCCTCCTTGCCTATACCCCACCATCCTCCTACTGCTTGCTCTGGGGGCCCCAGTCACTCCTTATCAATAACTGTCAACCCTAGATGCTAATGAAAACCAAATGGTAGAAGTAGTAGTGAAAGTCGCTCAGTCATGTTCGACTCTTTGCGACCCCATGGACTGCACAGTCCATGGAATTCTCCATGGCCAGAATACTAGAGTGGGCAGCCTTTCCCTCCTCCAGGGGATCTTCTCAACCCAGGGATTGAACCCAGATCTCCCACATTGCAGGCAGATTCTTTACCAGCTGAGCTACAAGGGAAGCCCAAGAATACTGGTGTGGGTAGCCTATCCCTTCTCCAGCAGATCTGCTGACCCAGGAATTGTACTGGGGGTTCCAGCACTGTAGGCGGCTTCTTTACTAACTGAGCTATCAAGAACCAAATAGGAAGCTTTAAAAAGTATATCGGTGCCTGGGACATTTTCCTGGACATTCTGAAGCAGGACCTGTGAGAGGGGGTCCAGGTATGCAGGTTCTAAAAGGACATAATAAATATGTAAGATAGTCTAAGCAAAAGCATGTAAATGTGGAGCTCAGTGTCTGGCTGCAAGATGAACACATCTTTACAGGTGGCTTGACTCCAAGGTTGGGTTGGCACCTAGTAATCTAACCTCTTGGTCACCTGGTGACCTAGTCACCTACAACTAGGTTCCACCCCCTCCTCATGAACTGAGAACGCAGAGAGCTTGTCTCAGATTCTAAGGTGCCTCCTTTCCTTGCTTGGAGAGTGTTGATATTCCCTGCAGTTCTGAGATGAGGGAATCCCCTGACCCTACCCTCCCGACCCAGGCCCCTTTCCTCCTAGTGAGCCAGGGTGGGGATGGTGGGTTATCTGGTGGGAAGAGGTAGGGCTTACTGACAGGAGTCCTAGTGCAGTACTGTGCCCTGAGCCCATGGCCACTGCTTCACAGTGGCAGTGATGGTGGCACAGAGACTGATCCAGAGATACCAGGCATGACTCCAATTCCGAGGACCCAGGGAACAGGAGGCTTCAAGGTTGTTCCCTGCCACCATGGGAAACCCAGGACAGCATTTCAGATCATAAGGAGCCATCCCATCTAGTGAGACCCTTCTGTGATTCAGCTACTTCTTGACAGTCTTCTTACTTCAGAACAACCCCATCTGGTTCGCTTGTTCCCCATTCATTCATTCACCCTATTATATGCCGGGCACTGTCCTGGGTCCTGAGTGTATAGTAGTGAACACAGCAGATAAACTTCCTACTCTCAGGGAGCCTGCATTAGAAGGAGGAGAATATATAATAGCAAACAATCTCAGGAAACATGAGGCCAGAAGGAGCTCCCGGATAAAGGCCTTGAGGGGGGAATGAGCTTAGTGAGTTTAAGGGATAATAGAGGCCTAGGTGGCTAAAAGATTCTGGAAGACAGGAGAGCCTTGAGAGTAGTCCCGGTGACTGACATGAAGCTGTGTGAGAGAGGATGAGAAGTCTGAGTTTGTTTTGCCTCCCCACCCCCGACTTCCTACGTGCCTACTAGAAATTTTTAAATTACCTATTTAGATCATATTATATTCCTATTAGCACTGTTCTAAAGAATGACAAAATAAAAACAACCACACATTTGAATCATGCTATGTTCTTTATGAAGAATCTTCTTTTCTGTCTCTTAACAATTCCCCACAAGCACCCTCTGAAATACTGAAAACTATGTCTCCTGCTCTAGCAGAGTCCAGTCTTGGTCCCTGTTCTCAGACATCTTAGTTCATAGCTCTTTGAAAGTCAAGGATGGGTGTTTTGAAAAAAAAACAGGACCGTAAAGAACAGGCTGAACTTCAGGCAAGTTCCTTGGAGAGCTGGGCAGCAGCTCAGGGAGCACACCCTGCAGGTGGCACTGGGAACAATGCCCAGGGGACCCCTGCACCCTCAGTCCTGGGCCTGGAGCCCCGTCAGGCTTTCAGCCACGAGGAGTGTGGACAACCTGGCCAATATGGCCCTGGGGCTTTGTAGATGTGATGGAAGGTATCAGAACTTATAGGCTGGGGAATGACGTGGTCTTACTTTCCTTTCTGCATTTTAAGCTCGTTCTAATCTAGAGCTGCCGTTTCTTTTCCCACTGCATCCCATGGATTCAGTACCAGATGCTGGGGACACCTGGGACAAGGCTAAGAGGCTGTGGACACAGCAGATCTTTGAAGGGCAGAAGATGGAGCTTACAGGGCATCAGAGGGGGCCAGCTCTAGCCCTGGCCTGGGCACCCTCTCTGAGTGGGGTCTGGTATTGTTTGGATGTCTTTTATGGCCCAGGGCCCAGAGGGCAATGCTAGTTTGTGGTATGGGGACCACTGCATCGTGTCGCTAGAGTGTCTTGGAGTCAGAGCTGAACCAAGCAAAGAAACAGACTTCCTGGGGTGGATTGGATCTGTCAGGACAAAAGTTGAGGCAACCCAACTGTGTTCATGGAGTGCTGTGTTCCAGACAGAAATGATCTAGCCTCTTGTGGAGTAACTGCTCCCACCCACCAAGGAGTTTAGCTTGTCCCTCTCTGGTACTGTTTTGTTACATAAGAAATACATTTTTGTTGTAGAAAAATTACACAATACAAGGAAAAAGAAAAACACATTTTGATCCATTCAGTTACCATCAGAGAGAAAAACATTGTCAACATTTTCAAATACCTCCTGCAAGATTTTTCTCTTGAAAACATTTTATATCCTAATTTTCTTGGTTAGCAGATTACAAAGGCATCTCCCCAAATCTAGAAATACATATCTAAATCATTTTTAAGGTTGCATGATATTCCATTTTTTAGATGAATCTGTTTGTCTCCAACGTTCTGCTAATATTAACAATACTACCATAAACTTCTCTATAAATTCAGCTTTGTGGCCAAAGGGAGGGGGGGTCACAGTCCTGAGAGTCTGTGAATATTTCCCAACAAAGAGAGGGGATTCTCAAAGGCCCAGCACCCAGGAAAGTGGACAGATGAGAGGCATTAGGTGGAACAAGAGGAAAATATGTGCTCAAAAGAAGGGAGTGGAGATTCCCAACACCCTGCTTCCTCAGGGCTGTGCCTTCCCCACAGTGGAGGGGCAGGCAGCATGCTGATGGCCTAGGTGGTCCTTGGGGGTTGGTCAGCCTGCCCTTCGTGCCCCAAATGTCTCCTCCGCAGACCAAGCCCTGAGCTCCCATCCTCCTTGAGGGGTCACTTTGCTCACTTATAGCCCTGCCACTTATGGACCACCTAAACAGCAGGACTGGGGCTTCCCAGGTGGCTCAGTGGTAAAGAATCTGCCTGTCAATACAGGAGACACCAGTTCAATTCCTGAGTTAAGAAGATCCCCTGCAGAAGGGCATGGCAACCCACTCCAGTATTTTTGCCTGGAGAATCCCATGGACAGAGGACCCTGGCCAGCTACAGTCAATGGGATGGAAAGAGTTGGACACAACTTAGTGACTGAACAGCCACCAAACAGTAGGACTAGGGCTCTCAGGGTGTGGGGTGTGGGGAGAGCTCCTCTGGCAGTTTTCTAACAACAAGAGGAAAGTCTCTCAAGAATGACCCATGCGTGCATGATAAGTCGCTTCAGTTGTGTCTCACTCTTTGTGACTCTATGGACTGTAGCCTGCCAGTCCTCTATCCATGGGATTCTCCAGGCAAGAATTTCGGAGTGGGTTGCCACGCCCTCCTCCAGGGGATCATCCTGACCCAGGGATCTAATTCATGTCTCCTGCATTGGCAGGCTGGTTCTTTACCACTAGCGCCACCTGGAAAGCCCCAAGGATGACCCAGGTCTCCACAAAAAGACCTCCCTTGAGGAGGGGTCCTGTAAAACCTTCAGGCACAGCTCAGTTGTCACAGTTGGGCCATGATTATCTGGGGGCATCTGCTTTCTCATCACCTGATGCCAAGCCAGGGCATCTGGCCCACATCTGTGTGACAGGGAGTCCCCAGAAAGAACCTCACCGAAGATAACAACACCAGTAAGGACTACCAGGAGTGCTCCTTTCCCACATCCCAGCCCCGAGGCCAGGCGGTACCGCTGCTGCCAGCAGCTTGACCTCATTCCTCTTGGCAGTGGGCGGTGGGTGCGGAGCCTGCAGAGATCTGAGAGCAAGACAGACGCCCGGGACAGGGCCAGGCAGCCCAGCCAGGAGGACCTGGCTGGCCTTCCTCCTGACAACCAGGGAGCAGGGGCAGTGGGCTCTTAAAAGGGTTAATGATCCTCACCTCATGACTAAGGCTGAGCAGTCCCCTTTGCGGGGCAACACCTAGAGACAATGTGGCCAGCCTGCCTGGCATCAAAGTCTCCCACTGGCCTGCTGCTGGCGGACTGTGGGCCAGCCCCCTCCCTACCCCTCTCCCACCCGAAGAGTGACTGCGACCTATGGGAGGTTAATTACAGACTCCAAGTTCAAATGAGGAAGAAAGAAGAAACAACAACAACTAAAAACACAGCTGGTCTAAGGGAGCACAGAGTGCCTGCTCTGAAACAGGTCATCAGGTATCTCTCTCCAGGGCTGGCAGCAGGGCCATTTGGTATCCACAGGCCAGGCTTCGCAAAGGGAATGTGACTCTTGGCTTTCCCTGAGCCATCTTTCCTCAGCCAACCATGCCCAGCCTGGTACCTGGGCTTGGCTTGCCCTCTTCTCACACCATTCAACAAATGTCCACCTCAGTCCCTGTGATGTACCAGGCACCTACCAGCCATCAGGAACAATGTGCTGAGCAAGGTAACGTGGCCGGTGTCCAGTTGGACACCACTGAAGCTGGAAGGGGGCAGAGCCTCTCTGGGTACGCCTGTGAAAGCCAGACCAGACTCAATGGGCTGTTAGCTCAGCAGGCCAGGGGCCTGGCACCTCAACTATAAGGCGAAGAAGAGGGGCCAGGGCTGGCTGGGGATGGAACAAGAGTGGGGAGGCAGACACTGGTCCATGAGTGAGGTGTAAGAAGAAGGGGAGGACACGAGGCTTGGCAGCTCCAATACCAACAGGATGGTTCCTGCCTTAAAGCCTCATCTGCCCACACAGAAGCACCCACTCACTGATGCCCAACCTGACAGTGTGACGGCAGGGCGAGAACAGGCCCTGTCCAACCACCAGGGCTGACACTGTGTCCATCCCATCCCCTGGCCCCCTCTCCCAGAAGCCTGGTGGCCTTACAGGAACGCCACCTCCTGGGGACCCTCCCAAGACAGGGATGCCCAGCCTTGGAAGTCAGGCTGGTATACCCTGTATTTCCTCACTTAGGCTGAGACGTGGGGACATGAGCAGCAGAGATGGGGGGCTGTGGGGGACGTCACCTATGTCTAGGGAGACTGCACATGTTCACAGAGCAGAGGCACCACTTCCTGAGGTTGTATACAGCTACTCAGCATGGATGTACAGAGTCCCTGTTTCTTACCAGTGCTTGGGGCACAGGCCAGACACCTAGAGTTGGCACAGAGGAGGCCGTGCTAACAGAGGAGAGAGTGGTAACCCAAGACACCACACATCTCCCAATTTTCCAGCTGTCTGCCTGTAAGTAAGTAGTTTAGCCTTTCTGAGTCTCAGTAAACTCATCTATAAACCACATTCTGCCTGTTTTAGAGGCTGGGGTAAGAGGACACTCTCTATGGAGGGATGGAAGAGACTACCATCTCTCTGGCTTCTGGAGGCAGAGGGAGGGACAAAACAGAGATGAAAGTCTGGGGAGGCCTTACCAACTGCCCAACTCTGTTTACAATCTCCTCACTGGAAAAGGATGGGCCCTGGCCTCAGAGAACCCTCTGGAGAAGGCCTGCTGCTAAGGGACTAGGCCATCCCTTGCTCGAGGAAGCCAGAGGGAGAGAGAGAGAGCTGAGGAAGGGATCCCGGAGCCCTGTTCCCCTCTGGGACAGGTCTGTACTTCCTACCTTATCAGCCTGGCTGGAGAAAGTTGTTCCTGAGGCGCCAAGTCAGGGGGAAATGGGAGTTACCTTATACACCAGACAAGACTGGCTTCTCAAATTAGGTTGCAATGCAAAGCCGAACAATGACCTCAGGGCCTCTTTCTGAAGGGTTTGCCAAGCTCATTAGTAAGGAAAAGCAGCATCTTTGTATTAAAACAAACAGACCTATGATGGAGTACAATATCAAGTTCATGTGGATTCTTAAGATAAAATAAAAATACAGGAAACCAGAGAAATGTTGGGTTTTTGGGGAAAGGTCTTAGCCTCATATAGGTGAAGCCTACGTGTGCACCAAATGCAGATGCCTCAGTGGTGGTGGGGCCCATGTTGCCAAAGGCTTGGCCACCCTCCCTGAGAGTTATCCTTGGAGAGTCTTGGCCTCTGGAGTCTGGGAGAGCTGAGATGCTTGTAGTCCTTGTGGTCAAGATTAGTGTGACAGAGCGGGGCTGGAAAGAACTTACCCTAAAAGAAATGCTGCTTGGATCTTCAGTCACTAGCTCATGCATAGCGTGTGTAAAACCAGTTTCTCCATTTTTTTCCTCCAGAGACTGTTCTTTATCCTGGGCTCCCTCTTTCAGTCATCTTGTCATCTGTGACAACTCTGTGTTTCTCTTGACCTTCCCCAGTGCTGGAGACCAATCACTTTCCACCAAGCCTCACATTCATAACCCTCCGTTGTCTGGGGTTCAGGTTACACTGCTCCTCAGTCCCCAGCACCACTCCACTAGCAGTGGACACGGGGAAGAGTCACCTCTCTGTGTCTCTCCAACACTCAGAAAACTTCTTTGGCTCCTTGATATCTGTAGAAGGGAGGCTGCTGGTCTGCCTTGGCTGGAAGCCAGGGCCATCAGAGGGAGCTTGCTCGATCAGTGAATGGACCCCTTCCATACACCTCTGTGCTTCCCCCAGCCCATCCCTGTAGGAATTGTATATTCCAGGCTGATCCCCAAAAGAATTTGTTCTGTATTCTGCCTGCCCCCGTGCCCTCTGTGCATGCCCTCCCACCATGTCCTTGCCCACAGAAGCACAGCTGAGAGTGTCACAGGCTAGGGGTCAGACTGGTCTCGGCTTACATTCTGGTCTGCCCAGTGTCCTGCATAACTAGACAAGTTACTTAACCTCTCTGAGACTTCAGTTCCTTGTCTGTAAAACAGAGATAATCTCACCCACCTCTTAAGATTGTGGTGTGAATTGAATGGGGATAATGAATGTCAAGAACTTAGCACAGTGCCTGGAAAAGAGAGACAGCTCCACAACTGGCAGTTCTTCTTAATCTAAATCCCTTGAGATCACCTCAGATGCCACCGCCTTCTCTAATCCACCCAGAGAGGGGCAGCCTCCGCCTCTCACAGACTCTCTGCCCTACAGGGTGGCTTTCTACCTTGGAGGAACCTAGGCTCTTATCTTTCTAGACTATGGGGCCTTTGGGGAGGGGACATGTGGGAACATAGCTAGATTCCTGGTGTCTGGCACCAAGCAGGCACTCGCTCACTAATCACTGGCTCAACAGATGAATTAATGATATAAGGCTGGGCTGTGACAGATGAGGCCTCACAGTGGTCCAGATCAAGACTGCTGCCAGCACTTGGGAGGGTGGAGTCCTTGGTGGCTAATCCCAGGGCCCTCTCTCACCGGATGCTCCTCCACAACTCTGTCCTTGCCTTCCCCCTTGGCCAAAACAGGGATCTGCCCTAGGACCACAGAGCAGATGGTGCAATCGGGGCCTCCCTGCAAGACTATGCACTCAGCCCGCCAGGCTGCTTGAGCTCTGAGGGGCCTGTGGCCATGGGCAGGGGGCTCAGTCAGGGCAGCCTCTTCCCATGAGACTGCTCCTCCTCAAATTGGAGAAGGTGCCAGAGGTGTGCATATACAAGGGTGAAAGAGCTTGTTAACAGCCTCCTTCACGGGTTCACTCAACCATGTACCAGGTATTCACTTTGGGAGCTGAGGGTCATGAACACAGTCTCCCTGGTGGGGATTCTAGCTGAGTGGGGGCGCTGTGATGGGGGTGCCACAGGGACACAGACATACATCTCTCTCTTCACCCTGAGGGCCAAGAAGGGCTCTGCAGAGGAAACAAAGCCTGTGCTGGGCCTGAAGGGCAACCAAGAGGAGGGAGACAGTGTTCCAGGCAAACAGTTCAAAGGCTGGCCAGGGCAGGAGACTACACGGCCCTCGGGGAACTGAGACACAAGGCATAGTGGGCAGGGGAAGGGGCCGAGTCTCAGGAGCTGTTGTTCTTCCTCTGGCCTGTCTGTGTCTGTGCTCAGTTGCTCAGTCGTGTCCAACTTGTTGCAATCCCATGGACTGTAGCCCCCGGGATCCTCTGTCCATGGAATTCTCTAGGCAAGAATACTGGAGTGGATTGCTATGTCCTCCTCCAGGGGATCTTCCCATCCCAGAGATTGAACCGAGGTCTCCTGAATTGTAGGCAGATTTTTTTTACCATCTGAGCCAACAAGGAAGTTCTCTGGCCTGGTAGCTTCCAAACTCTTTACTTCATTGGTTTGGGAACTTCTCTGGGCCTCAGTTACCCCATTTTCACAGGGAAGAGAGTAGCCCACAAGCTCAGATCCAGCCTTGCCCAGCTGCGCCAGAAGTCACAGACCTCTGGCGAGGCCCAAACTCCAGCCACAATCCTGCTAGAGTGCTGCCAGCTGGTGAGTTGTGCGGAGGCAAAGCCTGCATGCCCTCCGCCCACCATCACCATGCCCACGTCCTGACTGGTTGGCTGGGAAGTAGCAGGAGCGCTGGGTGTCCCCTCCCCTTGCCACTCCTTCTACAAACTGGTGGCGGCTGACGTGCCTCAAGAGTAGCTCTGGGAGACCAGGTCGGTCTCCTGCTCAGAACTCTTTGCTCCATGCTGTCTCAGAGAAGTCTGAACTCACCAGCCTGACACTCAGAAAACCTGTTTGACTCTGTGGGTCTCTCTCTCTTACACACCATGTTTAGCAGTGTATCTTTGGGATTGTACTTTATTTCCCAAATACCCTCTGTCGCCCCCTTCTTTAAAATTATTTATTGCTTTGGCTATTCCAGGTCTTAGCTGTGGCATGTGGACGTTAGTTCCCCAACCAGGGATCGAACCCAGGGCCTTCTGCCTTGGGAGTGCAGAGTTTTAGACACTGGACCACCAGGGAAGTCCCTGCTGCTCCCTTCTCAGCCCACAAGGTGGCGACCCCATTCCCCATTCCCCTCACAGCCCCCCAGCATGAGGCCTGGCACAGGCGCTGTGGGGCTGGCTCTGGCCTGGGAGGCTGGGCCACAGCTCAACCCGCAGTTCTCATGCTTCAGCATGCATCATAGTCAACCAGAGGGCTTGCTGAATCATACATGCTGGCCCCCATCCCCACAGATTTTGATTTAGAAGGTCAGGGGGTGGGGCCCAAGAATTTGCATTATTAGCAACTTCTAAGTTTATGCTTTCCAGCAGGTCCCCATGGACTGAGAGATTCACCTTTTGCACAAGGGGTGCCAAAACAAAAAGGACTTGAAAACTGCCCACACTGATGCTAGATCCCACTGCGCTCTCCAGACCCTGAGCTTGGTTTCTGGCTGGACTACTCGACATTAATACCCTCAGGCTTCCCAGGAGCTCCCGTCGGTGCTGCCTCAGGGCCCTGGGCTGCCCCTTGGGTCAGTGCTCCCCTGTTCCTACTCACACCTTGCTGCCACAGTCACACTGCAAGCTCCCTGTGAAGGCAGGGACTCAACCTGCTCATCTCTGTACCCTTCAACCCCGCCCCAGAACCTAGGAAGTAAATATTTGATCAGCTGTTTGATAGGAAGGACCTGCTCCAACAAGTGGACCAACAGACAGAGCCACCTATGCCCCTCACTGGTTTTTCTTGGGGGCCCAGACTGTGGAAGAGCCTGGAGTCAGGTGGACTGTGCATGGCAAGGCAGGGCAGGGGGCAGACCTGAGCCTACAACCCCATGCTGCCACTAAGTCATGCTGGATCACAGGCAAGTCATGGACTGTCTCTCTGCCTCAGTTTTCTCATCTGTAAAGTGGGGATAATAAAATAGTACCTAAACTTCATAAAATCAGGACTGACACGTAGTAAGTGCTCAGTAAATGACAGCTGCCTCCTTTCTCCCTGCTCCTCTCCCACCACCCAGCTGTAAGCAAGTTGGGCATGAAATGTTTCTACCTCTTTGAAGGCTCTTTCTCACCCTGGTGAATTCCAGCTCAGCTCAAGTGTCACTTTCTCTGTGGAGCCCTCCCTGCACCCTCCCTCCCTCTCCTCAGCGTACATTGCACGTATCTCTGGCTTTATACTTGGTTGCAGTCACAGGCATTTGTGTAAAGCTCTGTCTGAGCTTCTTGAGGGCAGGGGCTCTGGTTTACTCATATAGGAGGAGCTCCATGAAGGTTTGCAGAACTGAACACACTACAGGAATGAGAGCACATGCTATTTGCATAGTTCCTGCATGGCCAGGAACTGGAGGTATTGGTGAATGGATGGGTGGCAGGGTCAGGCCTGGGCTGGAGGAAGACGGAGAGCATATGCTTCACTCACCTCTGCAATGTTATCAATGCTGCGCTGCAGGCTCAGACATGGTGGGGAAACATAACGGCCATGGTTCTGATGGGCCCCAGGTCTCAAGTTTTGGCAGTGCTTTGCCAGCATCAAAAAAAACAAAACAAGAACAAAACAAATCTCTTCCGTATACCAACTGTCCATCAGGCCAGCTTTGTGGGCCTGAATGCAGAGCGGACTGGGAAGGCTGAGGGGGGCTAGGACCAGGCCTGGTAGTGCCACTGGAGACCCCATTCCCAAGGCCAGGCGAGGGCCTGCCCAGGCTGCGCCAGCACTTTTTCTTCCATATATCCTCACTCTGACACAACACTAAGGTCAGCCAGCCTGGAAGCACCCAGCACCAAGGGTAGAAGCGGAGATCACTTAGGGAACCTCATCAATATCCGAGTCCAAGGGCTTCTATCCCCAAGAAGCTGTTTCTTCTTCTCCAGCAGCTCACAGAGCACACAGACCAGAGGGCCTGAGAGAAAGAAGGGCCCAGCTCATAGTCTCTTAAGGGAGATTCTCCCCTTTGTTTGCAGCCTGAAGCCCTCACTCCAGTTTTACTTCTATCCCAGACCTCCTGGCCACCTGATTTCCCACCATTTTCCACCCTGTTTGCTCCCAGTCCCACTGCTGTCCCATCTTGAAAAGCTAGGGCTCTCCATCCCATTGCCCCCATCACTGGGTGCCTGGGACCTGGGCTGAGGACCGATGAGTCTTGGTGTGTGAACTGCTTTGAGCTCTCAGGATGAAAGCCTGCTGGGCGGTACAAAGTCACTCTTTGCTTGTTGTTCTTGTTCCTAATGAACCCCGAGGTGCCAGGGAGCCGGAGCGGAGCGTGAGGCACAGGCTGAGCCCCAGAGGGCCGGGAGGACTGCTCCAGGTGCCCAGCACAGTGGGGTCAGCCAGGGGCCAAGGCCAGAGGCGCAGCTGCCAGAAACGACTGCCAGATGTGGCTTAGCCACGTGCATACAGGCAGGCGCATGACCACCTCTGACCTGACCCTGGACAGTCTAAAGACAGGAGTTTATCCTAGGAGTCTGGGAGCTATCTTCACCAAAGGCAGGAGATAGAAAAGATGAAAGAGAATGACCTTGCAAAGATTTCTTTGCGCCCACTCAAATGATCCGTGTCCAGAGTGCTCAGCTAGTGATGCTAATCCACCTTCATACTCCTCTGAAGACCAAAGCCTGGCCCCTGCCCTACTGTGGGCAGACACAGAGTCCAGTTCACATGGGAGCTCCAACAGAGGGACGCTTTCCATCAAACCCTGACTGGCCTTCCAGGGGTCACACAACAAAGGCCAGTGACTTAGAATCAAATTCCAAAGTCACTCTTCAAAACAACACAACACTTTCAGGGGTTATCAGTCTCTTTGGGGCCAGCCTTCCCCCTCCTCCCATCCTAATCCACAGCTCTCCCCCTCTTGGGATTCTCAGGGACACAGGGCTTGAGGGCTGAGGCTCTGTCCTGGAGAACTTGAGAGCTGAGAGCATAGCACATCTCCTGAGGCCCAGAGAGAGCAGCACCTGGGACACACAGAGGCTGGACCCCAGGGACCAGAGTGAATTTATTATCCACCCCTCCCCCAAAACACTGCTGTCATGGCTGGCAAGGCTAACCAGCCACCCCTACTTCAGTCCCTGGGGATCAGGGAAGATGGGAGGTGAGGGGAACCCAGTCCCAGGTAGGGACACCAGGCGTCGGCCCCACCATCGCTCAATGAGTCACAGAGCAGAGCTCATACCTGCAGTTTAGCCCTGCCCATGCTCCTGAGTTGAGACAGAGAAAAAGTCCATTTCCCCACGCTGACCTGGGTCTGTTGAGCACCAGGGAACCCCTTGGGGGCTGCTGGACTTGTGGTCAGGGACAGGGGAGCCAATTAATTAATGTCCCCTCCTTTTCCCTCCTACTCTCCAGATATCTGCCTCTGTCTAACCTGAAGATTTTAATGGATAACTTGCTCACACTCTCCATTATCTTTACCTCCCAATCTTTCAACCAAATGTGGCCCCACCCTGGCTAAGACCCCTCTCTAGCCTCCCAGTGTCTGTTCTCCCTGGCTGGGGTGTTCTAAACATGAAAGAGGAGGACCCTGCAGCCTCAGATGAGCCTGGAGGGCAGTTGTGAGGGAGGCCACCAGCTCTGAACACCACTGTTGACTTAAGAAGTCATCCTCTGGGGTTGGAAATTAGACCCCTGCCCTCCCCAGTCACATAGCAAGGATTTAAGACTGTTGCTTCTTGCCAACATGATTTCTTCTGATATCTTGTTTCAGAGCATGACCCTCCCCCAAGATCTCCCCGTTCCAGAGTGTCCTAGGTCTCCAAAATTCCTCTAGCTCAGTCTTTGGGTCTGTTTGGTATCTGCTGACCAGCTGACTTCTTGAAAGAAGATTTCTGAAGAACTACCCACTGGGAAGCAGGAAACAAGAGAAGAAAAGATAGCAGGAGAGATTACAGTTAGAAATCAAGAAAGACTTTCTCACGGGAGTAGAGGATGCTGGAAGAGATCATTGAAAGGCTTGTGACATCTTCTGTTGATAGCCCTCTGCCATCTCTGCCCCAACGCTTGGTCCATGCTCTCATGCTCCACACTCTGTAACTGCTTGGTTCCTGGCACTACTGATTCCCACCTGCTGAAGCCCATGCGGCTTCCAACAGCTCAGCTCCTGCAACCCTGACATTGCCCTTATGTAGCCAGTCTTCCAAGGTGCCCACACTAGGATGTGCATGGTAGGGTGGGGAGAATCAGAGTGGCTCAGTGAGTCAAATCCATGAGTTATGATCCTGAAAATAGGCACCCTGAATTCCTTCAGATCTCAGATGGGAGCTCATCCCACACGACATGAACCTAGCTTAAGCTGCCTCACATTAGTACCGTCAGGGCAGACCCACAATGTCCATTACCTTACGGAGGACTCCCAGACACAGTCATCCAGCAGAAATGGGCCAAGAGGCTTTGTTCAAGAAGAGAACCCAGACTGGGCTTTAACTTCCCATAGTTTTTTCTCTCTACTGGGCTGAAGGCAGTATATAACTCCTAGACTCTTCCCAATAAAGAGACCTCAGAAGCTACCTTGCTACCCCTTCTCCCTCATTACACAGAAATTCTGAAAAGGAAAGTAATTTGGCCAAATTCTCAACCACAGTTGAAGCTTCCCATCTCCCAATCCAGTGCTCTTTTGATGACATTTTTATGTTGCAGCTCTGGCAGGAACCCCAGTGAGGGACAGAGATCCAGTAAAATGGGCACCTTTGTTCAGGAATGCTGATTTGAAGCCCAAGACCTTTCTCTGGAACTTACTTTGTGACTCCAACCTCAGTAAGCCTCAGTTGCTCCCTCTGTAAAATGGGGCTAGGATCACCCACCCTCAGGCTCATTATGAGGAGTCAATGAAAATGAACCATTTGAATATACCTGGCCTGCTGACTAGTACAAATTAGGCATTAACAAAACGCTGGCCTGAAGAACCAAAAAAAGAGAGAATCTGAGGTTTCCCAACAGCACCCCAGTAATGCAAGCCTAGTCCCGGAGGGGAGAACATGCACACCTTAAGTCCAGCCCTGAGAAGCCCAAGACCAGTCACTGAATGGGGACCCCTCCTTCACCCTGCAGCTTCCCAGGGAGGCCACCAAAGTAGGTCTCAGCACAGGCTCCGCTGAGAGCACCTTCTCACCTCCCAGAAACCAAGGCAGTCAGTCTCCCGAATGCCAAAGGGGGACAACTGCCTGATGCCTGGTCCAAATCTAAGGGAAATACCTGTCACAGATGCAGTGGCTCTCTACTCCCTGGGGATCTCCCGGACAGAGCATCCCTTCTCAGGAGCTGGCAAGCGCAGCTGCTCCTGCTCCAATGGCTGAACAGAACTCCTGGAGGTGTGGCACATGGGTGGGAGCTAGCCCTGAGCACACTTTGAGGACGGGAAGGCAGTGACAGCTCCCTGAGCGCTACAGCCGGACCAGATCCCCCGGCGTCTGCCAGTCCGCGGTCTTTCGGCCATCGCTCCCAGCCCCACTTTGCTAGCTTCAGGCTTCTCCCCTGCAGGCTGGTCCGCGCGAGTCGCGCCTCTTTCCCGCCCCCTCCATCAAGACGCGGACAGGCGCTCCCCGGCACCGACCGATTCCGGCGCGCGTTCCCTTGCCTGCCCAGCCACAGAGACCCGCTTGCACGCGGGCAGGGTGCCTGTCACCTCAGCGGCCGCTCGTCCAGTCCTGGACTCACCCGCGCGGCGCTGGGGACGGGTGAGCGGGCGGCAGGTTTCTCCCAGGGAAACGGGGTGTCTGGGCGCGCCGAGGTAGTGCCCTACCTTCCTCCCCGGGTAGGAGTTCCTGCTTGCGCTCCCGCTTCCTCCCTTCTCGGTGCTTAGGGTCTCGGCCTCGGCCCCTCCTCTTGGACTCCGACATTCTGCCCCGGGGTCCCGGGCAGTGGGACCGAAGCGAGGCGTGCGAGGCGCGGGAGGCAGGGACTGCCTGAGCTCTCCGCAGCAGCCGTGCTGCGCCCCCGCCGCCTGCAGCCCCAGTGCAGAGCGCGGCGCCTTTCTTATAGGCGGTCACACCCTCCGGGGGAGGGGAGCGGCGAGCCTTAACTCTTCCCCTCCCGCGCCCAACGCTCTCATCCCCCCCTCCCCACTCGCCCCGGATGCGGGGGGCTGTGGGCGGCCGGGTCTGGCCTTGGACCCCTCCCGGGGCCCACCGCGGGAGGCAGGACTGGCGCCCAAAAGAAGCACCACTACCTCCTCGCCAGGAGAGAGGGCTGGAGCTGGGCTGGGGGCCTGAGCCAGGGTTGAGGAGGGGGAGTAGAGATCCCCCAGTGAGGGCCAGGCTGAGGACAGCATGGGGGTGGGGAGACAGCGAGAGCAGGGCCCAGGAAGGGACCGAAATGAAGCCCGCTGGCCAGCCCCGTGGAGTCGGAAGAGCTCCTGCTTTTTGCAGTCTGTCTCCACTGCTTCAGTGCCCCCCACCAGCCCGCTCGCCCACCCTACCTGAAGGGCAGTTTGCCTGTGCCTCCCCATCCCTGAAGGTCTGGTTGTAACCCCCTAGGATACCACCATCAGGGGGGAAGACCTCTTACGGAGCTACCATTTGTGCCTGGCTGCAGGGGTCTGTGGCCCAGGAACTTCCCAGCCAGGGCAGGCTGTAGTCAGAGAAATCTGGGGGTCCCAGGTGGCTAGTAGCGTCCCCTCCTACACACACTGACAGCCCAGGCTGCCAGCACCAGCTGGCTCTTTTTTTTCAAGGCCAGAGACAGTGAATTCAGACACTGGAATCCCCTCTCCCTGGCAGCACACCTCTCCCAAGCCAAAGGATGAGGGCTGTCAGAAAGGACAGCGTCCTGCCTCCTGCCTGGGCGTGGTGCTGAAAGGGTTACATAGCAGAGGCTCTCCCTCTTCTGGCTCCCAGAAAGCCTGAGCCTGCGGTTTGCCTCGCTCTGCCTGAGGTGTCCCCTTACAGCCATCCCAACTGGAATCCGAGTCAAAGATCATCTCAGCCAGTCCTCTGCCTCCTCAGGAGAGGGTCCCAAGGCTTTCCTGGACAGTGTCCTCCTTAGGAGAGCCTGGAGCAGGCTAGGACTCTGGGTCAAGGCCAGAGACTCTGAGGCTCCAGGGCTGCCTGGGGGCCTGACCAGACCTTGAGGCCAAATGGGAAGGGGGGGCCGCGTTGGGGGAGTGGGAAGGGGTGGACATAGAGAGAAGATGCAGGCAGTGCCCACGCAGATGGCTGATGTCCTAGGGCTCTTGGGACCTCAAGCCTGTCCCATCGGAGGCCAGCTCCAGGAAGACGAAGTGCATGAGATCTCCCTCCTTCCACATCCCAGCTGAGGTGCAGGGAACACTCACTTCAATTCAGGGAGTACTGCTCTCTGAGAGGTGGGCAGCCAGGGGTCTGGGGCAGATCCAGAGTCCAGGTCTCACTCCTGCTCTAAACCCTGACCCATTCATTCAGCTTCCAAGGTGGCATTCACACCCATCCCTCCCCAGCCACCTAGTTACTGACTCAGTTTACTCTCTCCTCCTGTCCCACAGACTCTGATCTCTTTTCTCGAAGTCTTGCCCTTTCATTTCTGACCTCCTCAAGGCCATCAGAGTGAGCCTGCTAAAAGACAAACCAGATCACTTCGTTCTCTATTGCCTCTGGGTTAAACCTAAGCTCATGGTTGATATCCAAAGCCCAGTTCCATTGGGCCACAGCTCAAAGCCTTCTAGCCTCTAATCCTGCACCCCAGCCACATTTACTTACAAGTCAAACACACCATATTGTCTCCTCTCTATATCTTTGCACGGACTAATCTCTCTTCCAAGAATGGCCTTCCCCCCTTCCTCCCTGCCTGCCTTGGCCTGGCCAACCTCTCTGTTCAATCATTTAGCAAATATGTAGTAAGGCTTATTGTGTTTCAGGCCCAGGGTGATGTGCTGGAGATTGGCTGTAAGCAAACCAAACATGGGCCTACCTACATGAAGATTACAGTCTTGGTGAGGATGGACAAACAACCAATTACACAAATAATGAATTAATTAAAATTTGTGTTAAATACTGAGGAGACACTGGGTCAACAAATATTTCTACGTGTTGACCTATTGGTTGATAGAGGAAACAGATTATAGTGAGGGAAGTCTTTCCCTAGGAAATATTTAAACTGGGATTCAAGGAATGAGTGGAGTTGGCTGGACTAAAGGGAGGTGGGAAAGAGCATTCCTGGCAGAAGCAGCAGTACATCCACTGGTTTTGGGGCAGGAAGGAGCTTTTGTGCCTTTGTGAAACCAAGAGACAGTCAGTGTGCTGAGGGGTGGGTATGAGTGTGTATATGGGTCTATGAATTGGAGTGTGTGCACAGGGTGTGTATATCTGCATGTAAGGCAAGTGTGTGTGTACATGGGGAGTGTGGGGGTGAAATACATGTAGAAGGAGCCTGGGGAGGAGGCAAGCAGGGGTCAGATCGAACAGGGTACTGCAGACCCAGTAATGGCACGGGGGTTTAATTTATCCTAAGAGCAGTGGTCCATTTCCAAAAGTTTTTAAGCACAGTTTGTGAGGGGTGAGAGAGGGCAGTCATTCAATTCTTTGCTTCCTAGTGCTTTCTATGTATCTCTGGAAGAACACATCACTTTGTATTGTTTTCAGTTTCTACCTGTCTCCCCCGCTAGAGTCGTGCTTCTTTAGGGTGCTGGGAGCCCAGCACCTAGTGCATGGGAAGAGGTGGGTACCTCCCTGGGGGTCAGATGAGTGACACCCTCCCATTAGTGAACAAAGGCCAAAGGCAGCAGCAAGACAATGTGGCTACAAGTGGGAGCCCGCAGCCAGAGCGCTCATGGCTCAGTATGGATGCATGATACAGTCAGCAATGCCACAGCAACCCAAGAGGCATGGGCACTCTTCACAGGCTGGGGTATCCATGTGTGCTGTTGAGGGAAGTGGGGTTTGAAGAAGGTCTTTCAAGGTAGGGAGATTTCAGCGGGGTGCAGGTGAGGGGGTCCAATGGGTGAGATATGGCAAAGACCTAAGGGAATCAGTCTCTAGGCACCGTGAGCAGACCAGGTTGATGTGAGGGAATTATGGGAGCTTCGAGTCATGAATACAGCAAACACTTACTGGGTACCTAGTGTACCATGGAGCTCACAGCGCTCAGTACGTTATTTCTTATAATCTCCACAACGCTCCCAGTGAGGTAGGTTTGGTCATTATCCCTGCTTTACAGTAGAGGGAACAAAGACCAGGAATGATGAGATTACTCATTCAAAGTCATGTGACTGGGATGCTGCAAAGCAAGGACTCATAGCCCCTTTCATAGGGGCCCGTGCTCCTCCCCATTCCACTAACCTGCTTGTGCTCGGGCCAGAGATGTGCCCTGACTGCCAGGCTGAAGTTTTTGTAAATAAGAGGAATTCACTGATAATTTTTTGAGAAAGAGATTTTTTTGAGATAATGTGAATTAGAGAAATTAATCTGAATGGAGTGTGCAGGATGGATGGACAGGGGAAGGGAATGGAGACAAGGGAACCTGTTAAGCAGGTCAACCATTAACTACCTTTATTATATAGAGCCAGCTAGACTAGGTGTCAGGCTCTAAATATTGTGAGGGTTAGGTAAGGCGGGGTTGTGGGGGCGGCTGGCTTGACCCAGGGGGCAAAGGCAGTGAAAGGAGTAGTAGTAAGAATAGCTAAATTTATAGTACCAACTCACTTAATCCTTCACAGCAACACTATGAAGTAAGTCTATCATCATCTCCATTTTGCAGAGGAACACCACTCCCCACCACCTTCTGTCTGGACAAGGGCTCCTGCCAGGAGACTGAACATGACCCTGGGAGCCAGACCTGTTGCCATGGGAACTCCTTCCTCTTACCACAGGTTGTGCAACCTCACACGGGAGTGAGCTGAACCTGGGGATGGGCCCAGAGACCAATCACCCAGAGAAGCCTTTCCCCCACCCTGGTTTCACAATGGGACACTAATAGTAACATAACAAGTTAATTCAATTCCTTTAAGGAGCAACAACACAATGTTTAACTGGCTTACAAACTTTTTTTTTCCTTTTTAACATTTTCCCCTCCACTTTGAGGCTGTGCCATGGGCAAACTTTGAAGTTCAGCAAAGTTTAGACTTGTTTGAGTCATGTGCAAAAATGCCTTTGAGTGAAAAGGGGGGGAAAATGCTACCCCTTTCTCCACCTGAGACTTTGGGGCTCCAAAAGGATTACCAGCACCTTCTCTTGAAGCGGGGTCTCAGTGGGGACTGAGACCCCTCCCCTTGGACTCACTGCTTGGCAGTGATCTCCAGTAATCTCAGGCCAGGGAGAGCCTGCTGCACTTCCTTAGGGTCACCTCCAGCCCTAGAAAGGGTGCCCTTGAGCCGCCCTGAGCTTGCATGGGAGTTAAAGCTTGGAGAAGATGAAGCTACCCTTACTGTCAGCCACCCCCATGTTAGTGCCTCAAAGTCACAAGGCTCCTCTCACTCACTCCCCACCCAGTGAGGCTGCCAGAGGAGGAAACAGATTAATATGCCACTCCCTGCAGGACCAGAGTCTCCCAGTCACCCTGGAGGCAAGCCCGTTACCCCATGACTCTGGGAGACAGTGGGATCCTGGCTGGAGCCAGGCGTGCCCTGAGGGGCCCAGTCCCAGCCCACCAAGACCAGCGAGTGCCTCTCTCAGAAGCTGCACTGAGCCTGCAGCTTCAGCATCTCTGTAAACCACAACTGATTTCTTTTCTCACACACAAGCTCACTCATGCCTCCACCTCTCTAACAGCCTGCAGAGAACTAGGCAGCCAAACAGAAGGGAGCTGCATGGTCTGGACAAAAGGGCCTGGGTTAGAGGTTAGGATACCTGGACTTGGGCTCAGTTTTGCCCCTGAGATTAGGTTCCTCTGAGCAGGTTAGTTTGCAGATCACCAGGGACTCAGGCTACAAAAGGGGAGAAGTGTCCCCAGATCTCACCACCATACCCACACCTATTCCCAGTCTGGGAAAAACCACTAGAACCTGGGAGATGGAGGGATTAAGAGACTCAAGAAAAGTGTAGAAAAGCACTCCATTGCCAGGTAAGAATGCCTCTAGAGCCACACACAGCCCTATAATCCCTGGCTCTTCCCCTCTGAATTGTGCCTGCCCACTCAGCACACTGGGGCTTCCCTGGTGGCTCAGTGGTAAAGAATCCACCTGCCAATGCAGGAGATGTGAGTTTGACCTCTGGGTTGGGAAGATCCTCTGGAGTAGGAAATGGCAACCCACTCAAGTATTCTTGTCTGGGAAAGCCCATGGGCAGAGAAGCCAGGCAGGCTAGAGTCCAAGGGGTCGCAAAGAGCTGGACATGACTTTGTGACTAAACCACAACTCAGCACACACACTCACATCTACACTGAGGCACATGAGCTCCCCTGAGCCCTGGTACTGCAGAGAGATTGAAATCAGTCATCCATCCCACACAGGCTCCAAACAAATCCTCTTACACTGTGATGTTCTGGAAAAAAAAAAAAAGGCCCACAGGCCTTTCTCACAGAGATTCCACTAAGTGAATGAGGAAATTCATTTCTAACCTTCTAGAAATGAAGACATTTGAAAAGGGCCCAGCCTCTCCATAGCCCCCTAGGCTCAAATGCCAGCACCAATGGTGCCAAGGTACAAGGCCACACCTCCCACCATGCCTTTGTGACGTGTCCCCTTGCCCTCAGCCCCTGGGGGGACCACAGGTCAGCTGTTCCAGAGCCTGAGCTGGGCCTGGCTGTGGGGGCTTCTGGGTGGGCATGTCTGCTTCCATTCCCATCATTTAGAAGCCGCTTCCTGCCTCAGCCCACTCAGTCCCAAAGCCAGGAGAGAGTTCATGCTCCCTGCCCAGGAGTTCATCCTTCCTTTCAACCCCTCTTGAGAGAGGAGGCGGAAGCAAAGGGGCAAGCCCAACCCAGGAGGAGCCCCAGGACAAGCTGGGAGGGCCCAGGAGAGGGAAGAAAGCACTGGCCAAAGAGAGGGTGGGGAGACTCCCCTGGCTCCAGGGGCCGGGAGAAGAAAGACGGAAGAGGCAGCAATGGGAGAGTAAACCAGGGGAGAGGTGAGGTGACAGGCAGGCCTGGGCAGGGCTCAGAGCAGGATGGAGAGAGGAAGTAAGAAACTGGAGCAGCCCAGTGATGAGGGGGGTGGTGGAGGGAGGGTGACCAAGACGATGAAGAAGCATGGGGCTGCAGGGAGGCTACCACTTCCAGTGTGCCCTGGGGACGTTCTGGGGTGCCCCAGGGCAGGTCTCTTTCCCTCTCTGGCCTGTCTTCCCATCTGGAAAACAGGAGATTGGACTAGATGATCTTGAGAGGTCCCCCGTGTGAGGAACCTAAGGGTTCCAAGCTTGCCAGCAAGAGGAGAGCGGCTGGGAGCAGACAGGTGAGTGGCACCAGTCTGATGATGGGGAAGGGAGGTAACTGGTCCACAGGCCCTTCTAACCAACTGCACGCTGTCCCTCAGCCCTTTCCTTCTGTGTCCTCTTGGCCTGGCAGAAGCCCTGAGTTGTTGCCTGTAGCCCCTCTGTTCTGCTGCGGGGAGGAGTTGGGGGTGGGCACAAAGCCTGGGGTACAGGTATCAGGCCCCACGGCAGGTCAGGAGGTCCTGGATTCCTACTGTCAGCCTCTTCCAGGGCACAGCCTGGGGTAAATTGCCTGTTTGCCTGGAAACACCTGGGAGACTCTGGTGCTTCATCTCATGTGACCCAGAGCCACACTTCTCCCAGGGGTGAGATAGGGGAGCTTGTCTACCTTTCCCAGGGTGTGTGTGTGTGTGGGGGGGGCGGTGATTCAGTCCTTCCGCTTGCCTCCTTCTTCAAGCTAACTGTGTAATTACACAGCAATAATAATAACTGGCATTTACACATCGAGGCCTATGAATGTACATAGTTTATTTATATAATGACATAATGGTTCACTTGCTGGCCTGGGGACTGTGGAGACCACGCAAAAGGGCTTAGCTGCTGTCTACACCATCTGGGGGACATGATGACTACATGGATCAGCAACCCATGAGAGTAAGTGCTCCCAGAAGTAATTGTCCTGACCCTGCAGATCCTGTTCTGGTGTAGCATGGATAGTGAACCAGGAGCCAGCCTTCTTAGATAGAATAGGCTCATGTGTCTCTGTCCCCTCTGGGAGGTCAGGCTGGAGGAGTCAGAGTCTATTCCCAGTCCCTTGAGGATGAAGGGGCTCATCTAGAAATTTGCAGTCCCTTTCTAGGTTGAGGGAGACAATTTGAGCCAGGCCGGCAGATTTGGAGAGGCTCCTTCCTGGTCACCACCCAATGAAAGAAGAGGCCTTGCCCAATATAGGCATTTATGAGCCCGGAGGCAAAAAATTCTCTTCACTCTCTTAGCCCTGCCTAGCCTAGCCCTGCCCAGCCCATTCCTGCCACCCCAAACCTAGCTGCTGTTGGGACCACAGCCCAGCCTCCCTGCTCTGGTCTGGGTGCTGGTTTGCATGTCAGACTCAGCCTTCTTGGGGATTCCCAAAGGACAGCTTCACAGACGCTAATTTCACAGTGGCCATGGTGGGTGTCAAGAATCCTGAAGACCCAACACTGGTCCTGTCCTCTTTCTTCTTCCTATCCCAAATCACTCCTTTCCTTCTCCTCAGAGCCCCTGTTCACAGCTTATGGAAGCCCTCATACTAACCATAAAAACTATGAAAACTTCTAGGCTCTTCTTGACTCTTGGAGCACCCTGGAACTGTGAGTACCATAATTCACTCAGAAGCAAGGTCTACAAATTCCAAGTAGATGTGATATCAAGAGAAGGCCAGGAAACCTGAGTTCTCCTTTTAGCCTGACCAGTTTCCTTCCTGGTGGCTCCTGGGAAAGCCGTATTTTCCTTTTAGGCCTCAATGTCTGCTTGTCTGTGGAAGGGAAGCCAAAATGCTCTCCAAGGGCCATTCTAGCAATAAACCTTCAGAGAAGAGCTAAGTCTCCACATATGTTCCCATCTCTGGGAACTTCATTCCTTGCCCCACAGCAGCCTCCCTCCTATCTTCAGAAGGTCAACCATTGGCTGCTGGAAAATTCTACTCCTGTAAACCCAGCCCAGGGGTGTGTATAGGGATCCCCATGGGAACCAGTGTGCACCTGCATGGCCTCAGGAGCTCTGAGCACCTGCCCTGGCCATTGAATGCCGCAGAATTCCTTGCAGTCTTCCTAAGACTGCAGACCACAGCACTGACTCACCCTCATCCTCCCACCACCACGACAATTACAACCATGAGAAGGAAGATGTCACTGGTGACTTCAGTAGCCCTCTTGCACCCATCCTCACTCCCGAATCTGTTTCTGACACCCTGTCCCAGTCACACCCAGGCTTCTGGTGAGTCCAACTCCCTCTCCCACCGTCTCTGAGGCGGTAGCTTCTGAAAACTGTGGTCAGTGAAGTGCCTACCACAAGCCTTTGTCTAATTACCTACATTGTTCTAGGTTCTGAATGATGTCCCGCCAAGAGCTTCCTTTATGTCATTTTATACACAGTCTGCCCCTCAAATCAGTCCAACACCACCCACTCAGCCCCTAGTCTCTGGGGTTCACCTAGTGGCCAGTGGTTTCAGTAGCTCGGCCACCTAAGGGGGTCTCCACCAGAGCCTTTGTGTCTCCATTGCTTTGCGTTCATCTGCTCCCTGAAGTCAGACATTGCTTGCTCAGTACCTGCTCTGACAGGCACAGTGCTGGGCACTACAGGACACAAAGGAGCTGGCCTTGGGGGTTTGTGGTCTAGAGGGAAGATAACACTTGCACAGAGGGACAAAAATCACAGTGTAGGACAGCAGCATGGATAGTCTCCTACAGAGGATCAGACAAATTCCTGGAATTTCCTTGGGGAGAGTCAGTGTGACCTGGGGTGGTCAGTCAAGGTGGGCACTTCCAATAAAGGAATGGGAAGGTTCCAATTAGCAGAAAGGATTGGAAGTGGGATGTGGGCAGGGGATAGGAGGATAGATGCTGATGTGTAAGGGAAGCTGGGATACTTCGCACCCTCCACCCCCACCTGGGCCCTCCGGCCATTTCCCTGTCCCTACTACTTCGGGATCAGGGGCCCCACACATGTGAAGTGGCCTTGAGGCCACCGTGGGCCTGAACTCCATGCCACTTAGAGCTGCCTTCTTCTAGCTGCCTTCTAGGGATCCACAGAGAATGATGACCCCTCCCCAAAACACACGTCCACATGCGCACACCCACCCTAAAGACAACAGCTTCATGAGCTTTTCTGTCAAATCCCCTGGGATCCTCCCATGGAGTCATCCTCATCTCTCTCCCTCATTTACTCCATCCATGTATATTACACCTCACAGCCTCACCCCTCCTTGCACAGTCCTCCCATCATTACATAACTCTGTTTGGGATTATTTTTGCCCAGAGGTATGAGTTGCATTTCTGCATATTTAAGCTGTCCTTGATTCATTCCTGCCCGTTTCTTAGTTCTGTTTGCCCAGGTGCCCGCCCCACCCACAGGCTCTGAGGCCCCTGGGAACATGCCCACATCGGGCTCAGCTTGCTGCTCAGTGGCTGCTCCACTCTAGCCCATGACAGCAGACCCCACGACAGAGCCATCCGGGGCAGCACTCAGGTGGGCGCTAGGCCAGGGTAGGTCCTGGAGCTGTTATACCGGTCACAAAGACTCTGATGCCTTTCATTGCTCTCCCTGCCTCCCTCCCAGCAAGCCTTGGTCCTTGTATCTCCTAATGTTTTCCACCCCCATGGGTAGCACTCCCACTCTGTGGCTCCAGGGCAAGGCCCCAATAACTCAAGGGGAAAGGGACAGTGGGAGGAAAGACAAAATGCTAATTAATGGTTTGTTTCCTATTAGCTTCTCACAAATAGAATGGCTTAATGTAATTACTGAAATGGTTACAAGGGGGCTCTTGTTGCACTGTAAAATAATTATCTGACAATCATTTTATTTTTAAGAGCTCATTACCAAATAGACTGGAACTCTCTCTCCAGCCTTCTCTCTCTTGCTGCGGGATGAGGTGGTTGGGTGGACAATAGGGTGGGGGTACATTTTGCTCAAGGTCAGCAGTTGAGATGAGGATCCAACCCAGCAGTTTCCAGCTATTGGGAGCAGCCGATGCCAGCTGAGCTGCCAAGGCTTGTTGGGCTTGGTGGTGGCCAGGACTCCCCCACCCCACCCCGCCCAGGTCCTATCCATATGACAGTGACTCCTGCATGCCCCTGATGGCTGGGTCACCAGGGAGGACACTGAACTCCTCAGGAGAGTCTGCCACCTGAAGTTTGCTCTTCAGAGGCAAACTGGCTTCCAGACCTGTATCGTAAGCTTGGGGACTCCGCTCCAATGCTTCCTGCATGGGGGCTTTGTTCCTCCCACATGCCAGGCTGCGCCGATGGATCTGCATGTGTCCCTCATAACACTTTCAGTGTTGTTGTCTGATTGACGGGCAGCAGAATGACATAGCCTAAAAGTCTGTGAAAGGTTATGTGGTGAATTTCAGATGATTGGCCAGTTACAATGAAAGACTCATGGTAATGTTTGTACTGCAAAGATGTGATGGAAGTATAGGGAAGACTTTTCTGGAACATGGGGCAGCCTGGACAGAGGCACCGAGCAGGGACTGGCAGAATGGGTTCAGAGAATGATGACTATTCCAACGTGGCTGACATCAAAGACACAGATGGGGAGTCAGGAGAGAGAAGGGTGGGAAAAGTGGGTGGGGACCAGGCAGCCCAGAGCCCTTGGAGCACATGCCAAGGGAATGGGAGAACATTGAGGGTTTCTGAGCAAGGAGGTGACCCAACCTCAGTGCTCCTTTTAGAGGCTCATCTGGCAGCAATATGCAGGGCAGAATGGAGCAAGAGGAGTCTGGAGGCAGCAGGATGGATCACAGCACCACTTTTCCACAATGGGCTGTGGCCACCTGCTACAGCCTCCCTGGGGTGCTTCCTACAAACTGGAGTACTGATCCCATCCAATACGTTCTGAATTACAGTCTCGGGGGTGGAGCCAGGCTTGGTATTTGTAGCTATTCTGATGCAGATGGCATATGAAACACACTTTGAGAAAATTGGCCCTAGAGAATCCAGTCACCACTCCTCAGCTTGGCATTTAGAATTTTCTGCAACCTGTCCCCACCATTGATTTTTTTTTCCTTACAACTATATTTTTAAAAGTTAATTGAGGGCTTTCCCTATTGGCTATGTTGCTGCGGCTGCTAAGTCACTTCAGTCGTGTCCAGCTCTGTGTGACCACATAGATGGCAGCCCACCAGGCTCTGCCATCCCTGGGATACTCCAGGCAAGAATACTGGAGTGGGTTGCCATTTCCTTCTCCAATGCACGAAAGTGAAAAGTGAAAGTTAAGTTCGCTCCCTCGTGTCTGACTCTTAGCGACCCATGGACTGCAGCCCACCAGGCTGCTCCGTCCATGGGATTTTCCAGGCAAGAGTACTGGAGTGGGGTGCCATTGCCTTCTCCTCCCCGTTGGCTCAGTGGTAAGGAATTTGCTTGCAGGAGACATAGGTTCAAACCCTAGTCTGAGAAGATTCCGCAAGGTGAGGCACAACTAAGCCCACACGCCACAACTACTGAGCCTGTGCTCCAGAGCCTGTGAACGGCAACTACTGAGGCCTGCGTGCTCTGGAGCCCAGGCACTGTGACTGGATGGGGCCTGTGCAGCAATGAAGATACAGCACAGTCAAAAATAAGTAAATAAACAAATTTAAAAAAAAGTTGAGACAATTCACATACCATACAAACGACCCATTTAAAGTACAAATTTCACTGTTCGCGTGTGTGTGGGGGTGTATATTCACAGAATTGTGTAACCATCACTACAATTAGTATCAGAGCACTTTCATTACCCCCAAAAGAAACCCTGTACTCTTTAGCACCGCTCTTTCCCATCCTCTGAAGCCCTCTGAACCCCAGGCAATCACTGATCAACTTTCTATTCTAGACATGTCATATAAATGGAATCGTACAACATGTAGTCTTTTGTAACTGGCTTCTTTCACCTGGTACGTTGTTTTTCAAGGCTCATACATGTAGCATGTATCAGTACTTCATTCTTTTTTATGACCGAATAATATTCCACTGTATAAATATACTACACTTTTTAATGTATTCATTGATGAAGGAATGATGATCATTTGGGGGTGTTTCTACTTTCTGGCTACTGTGAGTAGTATTTCTATGAACATTTGTGTATATGCTTTTGTGTGAATGTATGTTTTAATTTCTCTTGGGTATATACATATCTGGGAGTGGGACTGCTGGGACATATGGTAGCTCTGTCTAACCTTTTGAGGAAATACCAGACTGTTTTCCAAAGAATCTTTACCACTGTATATGCTCACCAGCATTTATGAAATTTCCAATTTCTCTATCTTTGTCAACACTTGCTATTATTTGACTTTTTGATGTTAGCTATCCTAATAGGTATGAAGCTGTATCTCACTATGTATTTTTTAAGTAGCTTCATTGAGATATAATTCATATATCTTAAAACTCACCTATTTATACATTTCAATGGGAACATTACATTATTTCATTGTGGTTTTGATTTGCCTTTCCCTGATACATCAGATATTGAGCATCTTTTCTGATGCTTATTGGCCATTTGTTTAACTTCTTTGGAGAAATGTCTATTCAGATTCTGTGCTCATTTTTAATTGGGTCATTAATCTTTTTATAATTGGGTTGTAAGAGTTCTTTATATATTAAGATATGCATCCCTTATCAGATATATGACTTGCAAAAATTTTCTCCTAACAGTAGGTTGTCTTTCACTTTCTTGATGGTGTCTTTAAAGCACAAAGTTGTAATTTTGATGAATTCCAATGTATCTAGCTTTTTATTTGGTTGCTTGTGCTTTGGGTACCCCCCTTTTTTTAAAGAAACCATTATTTAATTGAAGGTTACAAAAATTTATGCCTATTTTTTCTTGAAAGAGTTTTATATTTTTAGCTCTTAGATTTTTATCTTTGATCCATGCTAATTTTTATATATGGTATAAGGTATTCTTTCCAGTTGGAGAAGAAAATGGCAACCCACTCCAGTAGTCCTGCCTAGTAAATCCCATGGAGAGCGGAGTTTGGTGGCCTACAGTCCCTGGGGTTGCCAAGAGTTGGACATGACTGAGCGACTGAGCACATGCATTCTTTCCCATGTGGATAGCCAGCTGTCCCAGTGCCCTTGTTTTAGAGAGACTATAATTACATTTTTCATCATTTCCTCTCAGTGATTCTTATGTGGGCTGCATGCAGTCTGAGAACCACTGAATTAAACAATACAGAACTAGGCTAGGCAATGGGTGACAGGGTTTAAACTTTGGTGGTTATATTAAGAACTGAGATAAAAGGATGGGTGAGAGATAAGAGATGAAGGAAATGGTAATACAGGTGACTGAGTGATTATAGTGACCCACAAAAAGCTGAAGATGACAATCCTATGATTACATTTTTTCTCTGGACTCTTTTATAGCTTGAAACATGTTCCCACAAACCTTGTTTTATTCTGTCCTCTAAGTGAGGTAGAGAGGGCATTACCACCTCCAGAAAACAGGTGAGGAAACTGAGGGTCCAAGATGGGGTTAGTGAACAGCCAAGACAAACCCTGAGATTATGAACATCGGTGACTATCATGCTGATGGAAATGGGGAAACAGGGCAAGAGCTGCTTGATCTGCTTAGACAGGTTGGATTTAGTCTGCCAGCAGGACATGCCTAGCAGACATCTGAAAACGCAGGGCCAGAGTGGGCTTAAGAGGTCAGCGCTGAAGATAGAGTTTGAGGAGTCACTGCTGAAAAGTATCATTAAAGTAATAGGGGCAGGCAAGCCTTCCAGGGAGAAAGTACACAGAAAAAAGGAAGCCTGAAGCAGGTACTTGTGAGAAGAGACCTATACTTAGAGGCTGGAAAGAAATCACCAATGTAAGAGACCATGAAGGATCAAAACAGTGGATGGGAAGAGCGAGGAGAAGGATTTTCTGAGAATAAGAGGATAGGAGGGTGGGTCAACCAGTATCAAACACTGAATAAATAGCTAGAAGGGAAAAAAAGGAAACTTACAAAAGGCAAGTTGGGGGAGGGATGGAGGGGACTGGAGGAAGTGTCACAGATCATTGTTTTGAAGAGTTGGCCAATGAATCACATACTTCAGTGCTTGATGGGACTGTGTTACTGGAAGGAAATGCTTTGTGAATCATTTTGTAAAGCAAATAATCAATCTAACCAACTAGTGTCTGTCAGCTTATCTATCTCAGAGAATTTTCACATAAAAGTTTTGCTTAAAGTTAGCTATTTCTACCTGTGGAAGGGATCGCAATGTGTTTCTGAAATGATTACCTTTTGGGGCAGAGGAGCCAGGCCAGGTTACTATAGGGTGAGTACAGATTAAGCAAGCAGTTCTGTGTTTCGAGCTTGTAATCAAAGTCATGTACAGGGAAGAGAAGTGGCAGGCATGGGGCCACTAACCTGCCCTTCCCCAACCCCCCGATCAACCACATGGCCCTGTGTTACTAAGCAAGAAGCACTTGCCAGGACCTGGTCCTTATGTATAGCTTGCATGCATTAGCTAGCTGCCTGAGAAAATGATCTTCAAGGTTCCCTGAATCTCTGTAACTAAATGATACTCTGGAGAGAGTAGGGACCACGGGAGGTGACAAGATGAGAGATGCAATGTTAGAGACATCAAGCATCTGGAGAAGGGTACTGGTACTCTCTTGTTCCATGTCTTAGCCCTTATGGGTTTAGTTTGTATCAGGGTAGAGGTAGGGGGGTGAGTTACATGGCTAAATGCCTGGCTTCGTGATAGTTGGATTCAACTGAGGAGGGTTCTCTGAGCATCTAGTACAAGCAAGCTAAGCACAATGGGGAAGACAGTGATACTGAAGACAAGCTGGTCTCAGGAGTTCACAGTTACCACAATAGCAGACAAGAGATGTGGTCTCTTGCACATACGTGCAAATATTTGTGAAAACAAAATTGAATTCAAATACACAATGAAAGTGAAAGTGAAGTTGCTCAGTCGTGTCCAACTTTTTGCGACTTCATGGACTGTAGCCCACCAGGCTCCTCCATCCATGGGATTCTCCAGGCAAGAGTACTGGAGTGGGTTGCCATTTCCTTCTCCAGGGGATCTTCCCAATCCAGGGATTGAACCCGGGTCTCCCACTTTGTTGGCAGACGCTTTACCATCTGAGCCACCAGGGAAGTCCCAAAATATACAATACAAGGCTCTAAAAGAGAACCAATGAATGTATACCATAGAATACTTAGTAACCACTTCAATGACAAATATGTTGGCTATGTCAGCGTATGAGGATTGTAAATAAAATATAGCAATTGAACAGGGCAGAGACCACATCAGAGACATCTATGCAAGGCTCTCAACCAAAATCAGAGAGACTACAGAGGGCAGTAAGGATTTACCTGTCTAGTGTTTCATAAGTTTTCTTCCTATAAACTGTCTTTGGTTCATAATAAAAATGAGTGGTCTGGAAAACAAGTGCTATAGAACTGTGGAGGATGGAGTGGTCATGGAAGAATGAGACTACAGCTGGGCTCGATGGATGGGTAAAGTTCTCCCAAGCCAAAGAGGGTAGGGAACGTTCCGAACAAGAAGAGCAACACATGCGAGGGTTCAGAGGCAGGAACACGCAGACTGTAACAAGGCATAGTGAGCAAACCAGCTTAGCTTGGGAAAGCAGATGCAGACCCCAGTGTTGAAAGCTTACATGCCAACCTAAGGTATCTGGATTCCATTTTATAGGCTGATGAGAGTTCCTGAGGGTATTGGGCACTAATTCTCAATCTTCACATTTGTGAAGCTTAAACGAGTTAATCTAGGTAAACTCCTTATATCAGAGCTAAAGGCTTATTTATTATTATCATTTTTGTGGTTTGTCTTCCAAGCAAACTGTAAGTCTCTTGAGGGCAGGATTCTGTCTTCCACAGAAGGAGGGATGTGGGAGGAAAGGGTGATGAGCTAACCCAGGTTCATTGTGGGAGGAAAGGGTGATGAGCTAACCCAGGTTCATAGGGTCAGAGAAGGCTTCCCAGCATAAAACATGGCTTCTCTGGGACCTTGAAGACATTAATCAGGTATGAAGAAAGGTATACCTGGAGTGGAGATTGAAGGGAAAGAAAGGAGATTGTTTTGGATGAGGAAACAGCATATAGGAAACTCCAAAGGAGAGAAAGCACATGAAACTAAAAAAAGTTTAGCTACCATCTTCTGAGAAGATTTCTGCTTTAAAAGCAAACGACAAAGAAGTTATAGCATAGTTGTAGGATTCAAGGTTAATATACAAAAGTCAGTCACTTCATGTACCAGCAATGAACAAGTGGAATTTGGAATTAAAAATGCATTACCATTTACATAAGCATCCTCCTTAAATGATATTCATAGATATAAATCTAACAAAATGTGTACAAAATGTATAAAACTCTGATGAAAAGTATCAAAGAAGAACTAAGTAAATGGAGAGAGACTCCATGTTCATGGTTAGGAAGGACTCAATGTTGTCAGGATGTCAGTTCTTCCCAACTTGATCTACATGTTTAACACAATCCAATCAGAATTCTAGCAACTCATTTTGTGGATACTGATGGACTGATTCTAAAGTTTATATGGAAAGGCAAAAGACCCAGAATAGCCAATTCAACATTGAAAGAAAATAACAGAGGATCAAGATTACTCAACTTCAAGATTTATTGTAAAGCTACAGTAATCAAGACAGTGTGGTATTGCAAAAGAATAGACAAACAGATCAATGAAAGAGAGCCCACACAAACATTGTCAACTGGTCTGAAAAAAAGAACAAGGACAATACAATGGAGCAGAGATGGTTTTCTCAATTAATGGTGCTGGAAAAACTGAACTTCCACATGCAAAAAAAATCAATTACATCCTTCACAACAATTAACTCAAAATAAATTAGAGATCTAAATGTAAAATGCAACTTTTGCACAATGAAGGAAGCTATAAACAAGGTGAAAAGGCAGCCTTCAGAACAGGAGAAAGTGATAGCAAATGAAAAAAATGACAATTAGTCTCCAAAATATATAAGTAGTTTCTGCAGCTCAATTCCAGAAAAATAAACAACCCAGTCAAAAAATGGGCCAGAGAACTAAATAGACATTTCTCCAAAGAAGACATACAGATGGCTAGCAAACACATAAAAAGATGCTCAACATCACTCATTATCAGGGAAACACAAATCAAAACCACAATCAGGTACCATCTTACACTGGTCAGAATAGCTACTATCAAAAAGTCTACAAACAATAAATCCTGGAGAGGGTGTGGAGAAAAGGGAACCCTCTTACACTGTTGGTGGGAATGCACTCTAGTAGAGCCACTATGGGAAAACAATGTGGAGATTCCTTAAAAAACTGGAAATAGAACTGCCATATAACCCAGCAATCTCACTGCTGGGCACACACCAAGGAAATCAGAATTGAAAGAGACACATATACCCCAATGTTCATTGCAGCACTGTTTTCAATGGCTATGACATGGAAGCAATCTAGATGTCTATCAGCAAACGAATGGATAAGAAAGTTGTGGTACATATATACAATGGAACATTACTCAGCTATAGAAAAGAATGCATTTGAATCAATTCTAATGAGGTGGGTGAAACCAGAGCCTATTATACAGAGTGATGTAAGTCAGAAAGAAAAACACCAACACAGTATACTAATGCATATATATGGAATTTAGAAAGATGGTAACAATGACTCTATATGTAAGACAGCAAAAGAGACACAGATTCAAAGAACAGACTTTTGGAGTCTGTGGGAGAAGCCGAGGGTGGGATGATTTGAGAGAATAGCATTGAAACATGTATATTACCATATGTGAAATAGATGACCAATCCAAGTTCAATGCATGAAACAGGGCACTCAAACTGGTGCCCTGGGACAACCCAAAGGGATGGGATGGGGAGGGAGGTGGGAAGGAGGTTCAGGATGGGGGGACACATGTACACCCATGGCTGATTCATATCAATATATGGCAAAAACAATATTACACAATATTGTAAAGTAATTAGCCTCCAATTAAAATAAATAAAGTAAAAAAAAGAAAAATGCAAAAAAAAAAATAAATGTAAAATGCAAAACTATAGAATTCCTAGAAGATAACGTAGGAGAAAATATAGACAACCTTGGGTTTGGCAATGACTTTCAAGATACATACCAAAGGCATAAGCCTTGAAATAAATAACACATAAACCAGACTTCTATTAAAACTGAAAATCTCTGAATGTTCCCACAACAAAAAAGAAATGATAATTATATGATGTGATAGAGATGTGAGCTAAAACTACAGTGGTAATTATATCATAAATGTGTCAAAACAATACTGCTGAATTTCTTAAACTTACACAATCTTGTATGTCAATTATATCTTAATTTAAAAAACAACAACCAAAAACTTTTGGTCTGTGAAAGACAATGTCAAGAGAACGAGAAGACAAGACACAGACTGGGAGAAAATATTTGTGAAAGACACATCTGGTAAAATGCTATCATCCAAAATAAACACAGAACTATTAAAACTCAACAATTTGAAAACAATCACCTTGACTTAAAATAGGTAAAAGACATGAACAGATACTTTACCCAAGAAATTATACAGATGGCAAGCAAGTATGTGAAAAGATATTCAACATCATATGTCATTCAGTTCAGTTCAGGTGCTCAGTTGAGTCTGACTCTTTGTGACCCCATGAATCGCAGCACGCCAGGCCTCCCTGTCCATCATCAACTCCCGGAGTCCACCCAAACTCATGTCCATTGAGTCAGTGATGCCATCCAACCATCTCATCCTCTGTCGTCCCCTTCTCCTCCTGCCCTCAATCTTTCCCAGCATCAGGGTCTTTTCCAATGAGTCAGCTCTTCACATGAGGTGGCCAAAGTATTGGAGTTTCAGCTTCAGCATCAGTCCTTCCAATGAAGACTCAGGACTGATCTCCTTTCAGTCCAAGGGACTCTCAAGAGTCTTCTCCAACACCACAGTTCAAAAGCATCAATTCTTTGGTGCTCAGCTTTCTTTATAGTCCAACTCTCACATCCATACATGACTACTGGAAAAACCATAGCCTTGACTAGATGGACCTTTGTTGGCAAAGTAACGTCTCTGCTTTTTAATATGCTATCTAGGTTGGTCATAACTTTCTTTCCAAGGAGTAAGCGTCTTTTAATTTCATGGCTGCAATCACCATCTGCAGTGATTTTGGAGCCCAGAAAAATAAAGTCAGCCACTGTTTTTCCACTGTTTCCCAATCTATTTCCCATGAAGTGATGGGACCAGATGCCATGATCTTAGTTTTCTGAATGTTGAACTTTAAGCCAACTTTTTCACTCTCCTCTTTCACTTTCATCAAGAGGCTCTTTAGTTCTTCTTCACTTTCTGCCATAAAGGTGGTATCATCTGCATATCTGAGGTTATTAATATTTCTCCCAGCAATCTTGATTCCAGCTTGTGCTTCCTCCAGCCCAGCATTTCTCATGATGTACTCTGCATATATGTTAAATAAGTAGGGTGACAATATACAGCCCTGATGTACTCCTTTTCCTATTTGGAACCAGTCTGTTGTTCCATGTCCAGTTCTAACTGTTGCTTCCTGACCTGCATACAGGTTTCTCAAGAGGTAGGTCAGGTGGTCTGGTATTCCCATCTCTTTAGGAATTTTCCAGAGTTTATTGTGTTACCCACAGTCAAAGGCATTGGCATAGTCAATAAAGTAGAAATAGATGTTTTTCTGAAACTCTTTTGCTTTTTCGATTATCCAGTGGATGTTGGGATTTGCTCTCTGGTTCCTCTGCTGTTTCTAAAACCAGGTTGGACATCTGGAAGTTCATGCTTCATGTATTGCTGAAGCCTGGCTTGGAGAATTTTAAGCATTACTTTATTAGTGTGTGAGATGAGTGCAATTGTGTGGTAGTTTGAGCATTCTTTGGCGTTGCCTTTCTTTCGGATTGGAATGAAAACTGACATTTTTCAGTCCTGTGGCCACTGCTGAGTTTTCCAAATTTGCTGGCATATTGAGTGCAGCACTCTCATAGCATCATCTTTTAGGATTTGAAATAGCTCAACTGGAATTCCATCACCTCCACTAGCTTTTTTATAGTAATGCTTCCTAATGGCCCACTTGACTTCACATTCCAGGATGTCTGGCTCTAGATGAATGATCACACCATCATGATTATCTGGGTCATGAAGATCTTTTTTGTACAGTTCTTCTGTGTATTCTTGCCATACGTCATTAAGGAATAGCAAATTAAAACAGTGAGGTACCACTCCATACCTGTGGCTAAAATGGCCAAAATCTAGAACCTGACAACACCGAATGCTGGTAAGGATATGGAGCAACAGGAACTCTCTTATTCATTGCTGATGGAAATGTAAAGTGGTACAGCCACTTTGGAAGGCACTTTGGCAGTTTCTTATAAAACGAAGCATCCTCTTACCTTATGACCCAGAAATTATGTTTCTTAGCCAAGTAAACTGAATACCTATGTCCACATAAACGTCCGCGCAAGGATATTTATAGCTGCTTTATTCATAATAGCCACAACTTGCAAGCAACCAAGAAGTCCTTCAGTAGATGAATGGATAAATAAACCGTGGTACATCCAGATAATGGAATATTATTCAGTGTTAAATAGAAATGACCTACCGAACCATGAAAAAACATGAAGGAACCTTAAATTCATTATTACTAAGTGAAAGTAGTCAATCTGAAAAGGTTACATACTGTATGATTCCAACTATATGACGTTCAGAAAAGGCAAAACTACAGAGACAGTAAAAAAAGATCAGTGGTTGTCAGGGAAGGAAGGGATGAATAGGCAGACTATATAGGATTTGGGGGCAGAGAAATTACTCTTTATGATGCCACAATGAGGGATACATGTCATTACACACTTGTCAAAACCCACAAAATGCACAACGATAATGAAACCTTATGTGAATTATGGACTTTGGGTGACAATAGTGTATCAGTGTAGGTTCACTGATTGCAACAAGTAGACCGTCGTGGTGGGACATGTCTGTCAATAGTAAGGGAGGCTGTGGATGTGTGGATGAGGGTATAAGGGAACTCTATACTTTCTGCTTAATTTTGCTATGCACCTAGAATTGCTCTAAAAAATAAAATTTATTAACAACAACAAAGCAAAAGATAATTATGAAACAATTTTTTAAGGAACCTCCACACTGTTTTCCATAGTGGCTGTACTAGTTTGCATTCCCACCAACAGTGTAAGAGGGTTCCCTTTTCTCCACATCCTCTCCAGCATTTATTGCTTGTAGATTTTTGGATTGCAGCCATTCTGACTGGTGTAAAGTGGTACCTCACTGTGGTTTTGATTTGCATTTCTCTGATAATGAGTGATGTTGAGCATCTTTTCATGTGTTTGTTAGCCATTTTTATGTCTTCTTTGGAGAAATGTCTGTTAAGTTCTTTGGCCCACTTTTTGATTGGGTTGTTTATTTTTCTAGAATGGAGCTGCAGGAGTTGCTTGTATATTTTTGAGATTAATTGTTTGTCCATTGCTTCATTGGCTATTATTTTCTCCCATTCTGAAGGCTGTCTTTTCACCTTGCTTATAGTTTCCTTTGTTGTGCAGAAGCTTTTAATTTTAATTAGGTCCCATTTGTTTATTCGTGCTTTTATTTCCAATATTCTGGGAGGTGTGTCATGGAGTATCCCGCTTTGGTTTATGTCAGAGAGTGTTTTGCCTATGTTATCCTCTAGGAGTTTTATAGTTTCTGGTTTTATGCTTAGATCTTTGATCCATTTTGAGTTTATCTTTGTGTATGGTGTTAAAAAGTGTTCTAGTTTCATTCTTTTACAAGTGGCTGTCCAGTTTTCCCAGCACCACTTGTTAAAGAGGTTGTCTTTTCTCCATTGTATATTCTTGCCTCCTTTGTCAAAGATAAGGTGTCCATAGATGCGTGGATTTATCTCTGGGCTTTCTATTTTGTTCCATTGATCTATATTTCTGTCTTTGTGCCAGTACCATACTGTCTTAATGACTGTGGATTTGTAGTTTCCTTAAAAAACTGCAAATAGACCTGCCATATGACCCAGCAATCCCACTGCTGGGCATATACACCGAGGAAACCAGAATTGAAAGAGCCACGTGTACCCCAATGTTCATCGCTGCATTGTTTACAATAGCCAGGACATGGAAGCAACCTAGATGCCCATCAACTGACGAATGGATAAGAAAGCTGTGGTACATATACACAATGGAATATTACTCAGCATTAAAAAAAAATTCATTTGAATCAGTTCTACTCAGGTGGATGGAACTGGAGCCCATTATCCAGAGTGAAGTAAGCCAGAAGGAAAAACAACAATACAGTATACTAACGCATATATATGGAATTTAGAAAGACGATAATGAGAACCCAGCATGCGAGACAGCAAAAGGAACTCAGATGTATAGAACAGACTCGTGGACTCTGTAGATGAGGGTAAGGGTGGGATGATATGGGAGAATGGCATTGAAACATTTTAATTATCATATGTGTAATCAATCGACAACCCAGGATTGATGCTCGGGGCTGGTGCATCGAAATTTCCTGGGGGGAGGGAGGAGGGAGGGAGGAGGGAGGGGAGTTCTGGAGGGGGAGCATATGTAAACCCATGGCGATATCATGTCATTGTATGGCAAAACTAATAAAAAAAATGAAACAATTTGTGCCAGATGATCTCCCAGTAAAATGAATCTTGTGTTCTTCAGAGGTCTCCTAGGTGTGTCTGTTGTAAACAGCCATGAAATAGAAAGAGCACAGGGAATATAGTGTGGAAGTGAGCTCCCAGGACTTGCTAAGAAACCTTGGTCCCTGTCCTGTTCAGTGACTAGTTAGCTCTGTGGCCTCAGATAGGTCTCAGGTTCTCCCTCTCTCTGGGGTCCAGTCTCCTCCTCTCCAACAAAGAGTTTAGGTGGACTACCCCCACAGTGAGGTCTCTCCCAGCTCTAGTGTCCTGTGTCTGTGCCAAAGAACTTGGGAGCTCTGACTCTCTGGTTCTTAACTAAAGAAAAAGCCCTTAGGAATCAACCTCCAAGGGATCAGCCAAACCCAGAGCCCCAGTTGTAGTTTATAAACTGTGAGGGTTGATGGGATCCATTTGGCCTCCCAGAGACAGCCACGTGTGGGACCTCTAAGCTCCCTGAAAGGGGACAGCGGCTCAGTTATGGGAGCTCCACATAAACTAGTGGTTCCCAGACCTCTATGACCAGGTCTCTCTATGCTACAGTGGAAGTCCTGTTGATCATTTTCCTCTCATGCAGGCTGCCCACAGGGCTCCCCAAAAAGATGGGCACCAAGAAGTCCAGGGAGCATGTCTTGGGTCCAGTACTCCCAACTTCAGGATGGCCAGGGGAAGCAGAGAAGAGAAAGATGGTGAGCACCCCAGGTCTGGTCTAGCCCTGCCTAGGATGACTGGGATGGATGTGTGAGCCTTGTCCCATCTCTGCTGCCACCTCCCAAAGCTCCACAGGTTAGGCACTGAAAGCATCTTTGAGAGGCCTCTCATCTTGGATGAGGGGAATGGCCCTGGCTGCCTGGGCTCCAGCATCCCCATCACTGTGGATCTCCATGTTTCCTGATTGCCCTAGTGCTAAATCAATTAGGTTTTGACAAGAATACATCTTTTTGGTTTGCAAGACAATATCAAAAATGCAGAATTTCTGGTAAACGAGAAAAAGAAAAAAACCCTGAATATTTTTTCTTGAGGGTGATGAATTATGCCTTCCTTGTTGTGTCCTACAGAAGGAATTACTCAACCAGCTTGTTCTGTTTTAATTAACCCAGCTAATAACTTCCCTGCTGGATTCCCTTGTTCATAACTTCTTGGTTTCACATAATAACGTGTTTGTTTCTTCCTTTGTGTTCTAATGAAATGATAATAACCTTCCCTGGCATTCATTTCATCCTTAATATCCGGAGATTTCATTAATATAAACCCTCTTTCCATCTGCTCCTGCTCCCTTTTAAAGGAAATATTTCTGTGTTCTCTTTACTTGTCTTCTTTGGGGAGGCTCAGCTAATCTCTTTCCTCCAGAAAGAATCTTTCCGTAAGGCCTCCCTGGGCCGATGGGGCTTGGCACAGACTCCATCGGCCACCTCCCTTTTCAGGGCCTCACTGATGTCTCTTCACTGCTGCTTCTGGGACAGAGACAGTGGCTTACTTGGAGTCAGTGCTCGGAGGAAGGCAACGGCACTGAGTTGCTAACACCTTTGGAGGCAGGGCAGAGGTAAGAGAGTAAAATGGACCTGAGAAGAGGCGGTGATCCCTGCCCCAAGGCTTGTCTGACTTTTGGGTCCCTGGACAGTAGGAGATGTCAGGACCAGGAGCAGCCCATAGGGAGGACACAGGGAGTCAAGAAATGAGAGAGCCCAAGGTCAAGGAAGGTGTGAGGTTAGCCAAGGTATTGGGATAAGGTAGGGAGGGCACAATCTGTTGGTTCATCATCAATGACTTCCACTGTCTGATTGTCCATCTCCTTTCTTGTTTTCTTGCTCAGGAGCTAAATCCTGACTACAAACTAGTATCAAGGTAGAAAAATCCCTATAGAGTGAAAACCCTGCGTTTGTGATGCCACATTGAAGAACCTTCTGGGTGACCACCTGCAAGGCACAGACTCGGCTCTTCTTTGCATGAGGGCTTCTCCAGCTGTTGTCACTGTGCTGGGCTGGGGGAACCCACCTCTGTTCTCAAAAGTTTCTAGGCTGGTGGGAAACTGAGTTGAAGCTCCCCCAAACACTAGCAATTCCAGGTCCTGGGGGCTGGGCGTGGGGCCTGTGCCCACCCTGCAGGTTACTGGAAGGGAAACCTGCAGCCAAGCGGCCAGGCAAGGCCTCCTCTCGTTCTTGGTGACTTTTACTTGATTGCTGCTCCAATGCAGACTAGCTGCCTCTCCAGAGGTCCTCCTACTTTATAGGCCATTTGGACCCCTGGAGTGGGGGGGGGTGCCACTGGGAGTTGAGGCCTGTGAGCCAACCCATGAGGGGAAAGGCCCAGGCCCTGCAGCTAATCCAAGCTGTGGAGACGGTGTGCTGGCAGAGACTGTGGGCAGACGTCTGCAGTAAAGCTCCCGAGGTTTGAAGAGGGCTCTGTGGTGGCCGAGGGCTTGAGGGATGAGGAAGGGCACGGTTCTGGCGTCATCTTTTCTCAGCTGTCTTGCCCCCACAGCCCAGTAGGCCCCACCACTGCATCTAACCCATGGGGTCCTCTAGCAGCCACCCATGGATTCAGGAGGCTGCACCCACCTGCTGGCAGGGCCCATCCTTGCTGCCCCAGGTGCCTTCACCTTGTTTCCTTTCGCCTCAGCTCCTGTCACACACACCCAGCAGGCACAGCAAATGTGGTATTGTGGCCCCTGAGTCATCCCATCACCCTTAACATGGCAACAGGGGGGTGGGGTGACAGCCAGAGTTTTCTTCTGACTGAAGAGTTTAGAGAAGAACCTTGACCATCCACAACAGAGTGACTTCTCCGGGTCCCAGGTGACAAAGTGCCATATCACACATGCTCTGGCTGCCCTGCTGGGATCAGTATGCACTGGTGTGGGCATGTTGGCTTTCTGCATTTAACAGTTGCCTTCGCTCAGATGGTAAAGAATCTGCCTGCAACACAGGAGGCCCAGGTTTGATCTCTGGGTCAGGGAGATTCCCTGGAGAAGGGAATGGTTACCCACTCCAGGATTCTTGCCTGGGAAATCCCATGGACAGAGTAGCCTGGCGGGCTACAGGGTCACAAAAGAGTCGGGCACAACTGAGAGACTCTTATTTTCCTGCACTTTCTGAGCTGGGCATAGGTGCCCACCAGTGATGACACTACAGAGGCAGCACTAGGGCATGAGTCTTCTGCAGGGAGCAGCGCACACAGGACAGGTGTGGTCATGCTGAGTCACATATGATTGTACAAGCCTGGCTCCCAATGGGCTTCCAAAGTAGCTTCCCCTGTCCGATTTCCTCCTGCTTCCCAGACCCCAGGTTGGCTGTGACGAGTGATGGTACTGGGCTTGTGGCCTTAGCAGCCTGCCCCCTCCCTGTGCAGGCAGTCCAGAGGACAGGGCCATCAGCAAGTGTACCACTGAGCAGGAATGAGCACGGCTCCTGTGCAGAGGTATGGCTGGGGAGGAAAACCATCTAACTGTGCTTTCTTCTTTACTGCATTAGCCTAGAAGTGGTCAGCGTCCAGGTTCTGGGCTCAGGCAAGGCTGCCTCCAGCCCAAAGGTGATAAGTGAATGCTCAGTAAGCCTATCCAGGAATGGAACTCCCTCTCCATCTTCCTTGGGAGGTCTGATCGAAGTGGAAGGAGTGGGCCCCATCCATGACATCACATGAACTCACCCGCCAAGCACGTTCCATCCAGAACTTTCTCCAGGCAGTTGGACACAGCATCCTTTGTGACCGCGGAGGGTAAAAAAGCTTCCTGGCTCCTGAGCAGATGGAGCTCAGGGTCCAGGCTGGCCCCCTCTACCACGACTCCATGTTAGGATGTCCCCAACCTTTGTGTCTTGCACAGAGTCAAGATTCTCATACAGACCTGTTCTAAGAAGCCAAGGAGAGCCTAATAAAAAGAAGTGGTACCTGGCAAGGGTCACAGCTGCCTATCCAGGAGACCGTACTGGGAGAGTTTGCAAGTGAGGATAGTGGCCTCTCCTCCTGTCCCCTCCCCACCCTGGTTATTCTGGGCTCACTCTGGGCCCAGGCGCTTCACCCCTGCCCTGTTGTTCCATCCTATTTGGAGCCTTCACTGCAGGGAGTTCCAGGTAGCTACTCTCCCCTCATCCCACTTTTACTCTCCCTTCTGTACCTGAAGCCCTCAAGATTCCTGCTTAGAGGCTGTGGGATTGTTCCTTAAAGAATACAGCAGATAGGAAAATAAAATTTATAGAAAAGAAATCTGGCAAAACCTACAGGACAAGTTTCGAATATTCTCTGGCCTCACTCTCCCCTTATCTCACATTCAAAGAAAACCATCCCTAGAATTATTCCACTGACCTTTGAAGGGATGGACACCAGCTCACAGCTTTGTCTACCCTCTCTCTGAGAGGTCAAAAAGTGGTCTTCACAAAGATGGGTGCTATGTCCCTGCTCTGCCCCTTGTCCTAGGAATAGCCATCTCAGTCCTCATATTGTCACCCCACTGCATGCTCTGTAGTCTCCACCACTGGCCAAAGGCAAGAGACAAAGAGGAACTCCCTCGCCATCACTCACTCCCCAATATTCCTATGACTGGAGCAGGCATCATGACAAAACAGGGAAGATAACAAGATGGGCATGAATGTCTGGGCCCTGAGTCCCATGACCGACATGAGCTATGGGACTTACCCAGTTTATACCAATGCAGCCAGCTGTCTTGACAGCTTCCCAGGATCTCCACTTTTTGCAACAATGAACACTATGGGTCATCTCCTTCCTGAAAGTCTCCCCTTCTTCCTTTCCCAGGGCTCCTCTCTCTCCTGTTCTCCCAGGTCTCTGAAGGCTGTTTCTCTCTCTCCTTCAATGATAAGCATTCTTTTTTCTCTCACTCAGTACATGTGAGTACTTCTCGGGATCTGTCCTTGACTCATTCATCTCTTCATTTATTTCTCTCTTCCACAAAGATATGAGTGCTGCTCTGGGCCAGGTATCAGGCTGGGCATTGGCCATTTACTTCTCACTTGCCTCCCAAGGACTTCTGCAACCCTCACAGCAATAACTGTGGCTTCTCAGAGGACAACCCAAGTGTGTTTCAATGCTGGCTCTTCTAATGCTCAATCCTGTGTTCTCAACTTCAGCTGCGTACTGGAAGATGAAGTTCACACACTGCAAACGGGACTTAATATCTCCTCCCTCAGCCTGCTCCTCCTTTCTCTGACTCTGACTTCTATTACCTGACTCTAGATTTTCTTGGCTACTGGTGCTGACCTTCAGGAGTTGTCTCTAACTTACATTCAGTCACTGGCTGTGTCTGGCTAATTCTGCGGGCACAAAGTTTGTCTTACCCCTCTGCCCCTTCCTCTCTATCCTTTCTCACCACTACCACCACAGTCAAGCCTTTCACAGTCCCCTAGCCTCTCTTCTTCATCCTGACTCTTCAGTCCACTCCCTCTTTCCAAAAAAGTCCCACACAAAGTTGCTGGATGAATCCTTCCAAATAGCTTTTATCTTGTCACCCCTCTGTTCAAAGGCCTTAGAGTTCTCCATCAACTTTTAGTAGTGTCCACATCCTCCATCCACATTGTGTCTTTTCTCATTGCTCTGGTCACCTGGTTCTCAAACACATCTGCTCCTTTCCAAGAATGCTTACTCTGGCTCCTAGACTCTCTATGCCAACTCTTATTTCTAAACCCACCCATCCCTAAAGAACCAGATCAGATATTGCTTCTCTCCAATGAAATATGCCATGCCTTCTACTACAGTGATTCCTGTAGCCTCACTGGCCTCACTTGACCATCATCTTCAGCTCACAGGGACCTTTTCTCCTTCTTCACTGCCATCCCAGCCCCTAACACAGTGTGTGTTCCTAGTGCTTGTCAGATGAATGAAAATTTGATTCTTGCTTCCTGGGGGAGGCAGGAGAATAAATGAAGATCAGGTTGGGCTAGGAGTTCCTCAGAAGGAAGGTATGAATTATCACATCTTCCAGTAGGTAGATGAATTATCACATTTTCCAGTAGGTCTGCCAAGCAGAGAAGCCACACTTCCATCTGAGTACCATGGAAATGGCACCCCCGGGAGGCTACTTGTAGATTTTTCTTGAAATACTTTTAACTGCAGGATTGCTTCTCCTCTTTACCAAAACATTAGATACTATAACTTCTCAAGGACCCCTCCAGCTCTCAGACTCCTTTTTCTGATAGGGCTTGGCACCTCATAAGTCCCTCATACAACAACCCTCCCTTCATTAGCTGCTGGGTAATTCTGTTAGTGAAAGAATCGCCTCCATATTCCAGTCAATTATGATTCTACCTTGAGGACAAAGGCAAAAAACCACCAACAGGGACACACTCATTTGTTTGAATACATGATGGCACTCAGTATGAGCCATTTCAACATAGTTCTTAACCCAAGACACCCCCTTCAGCTTCAGAGAGGCTTTCTGTACCAACACATTAACATGGTTATTTGTGGGACACACCAGGATTAGAGTATTTTCCCATAGCATCCTCCCCCTCTTTCCAAAAGTTTTCCCACTCCAAGTCAGAACTGAATTTATTCCCTCTCAGACCTAATCAAAGAACCAGCTTAAGGCAAAATTGGATTCTTTCTATAAATCTACTGTTTCATGCCTTCCCTGGGGAAAGGGAAGTAAATGAATCTTTAAAAAAAAGTTTCACTTCCAGTTTGTGGATCCTGGGGTAAGCCAAAGGACTTGACTTGGCAGTGCAGAAGTGACCATGCCTATAAGGCACTGAAAGCAAGATGTTTCATAAAGAATCCCTGCAAAGAGATGGCTTATGTTTGATCTGTTTTTGCCATGTGTAGGGTATGTTTGAAAAAGGTTTCAACAAAGAGAACCAAACCCCTCCAGGTCTCAGAGACAGACAAGGAGCAAGAGTTAAGTTCAAACTTTTCACAGGTTCCCTTTGGTTTGTGTTTCTTCTCCTGGCAGGAGATCTGCTTTCCATCTCTATAGAACACACTCCTGCTTCTGATGATGAAATGCATGCCTCACTGGCTTCCATATACTTACTGTCTGCTGCTGGCCTTGTTCAGGACCCCACCTGGCAAAGATGGCTAGAGTAAACCCATTAGGGGACAAAAAAGGCCATGTGGGCTACCAAGTAGCGATTCCGGGAGTGGAAGCCCATGGGTGGATCCTGATAAAAAGGGTAGCCTATTCTACTGCAGACAAGCAGGCCATGGGCTTCTATCTACAGTGACAAGAGGTTTACAGAGAATGATGAGTCACCAGATACCATCCAAAAAACAAACAGATTTATCAGGGTCTGTTTCATATGGTGACAGTTGGACTAGTAGCCAGCAAAAAGCAAGAGATTACAAGTTCAACTAGAATCAAAAAGCTGAGGGTACATGGGTTTTGAGTCAGACGGATCTAAGTTTGAATGCCAGCCTAGTGATTCAGTCTCATTAGCTGATACCTTTGGATTCACCATCTAACCTTGCTGAGCCTTGTTTCCTCATAGGTAAAATGAGGAAAATAATACCTTCCCTTATAAGGCCATTGTAAAGATGAGATGAAATGATAATATAAAATGCCCAGGATAAGACCTGACATGCAGAAGGAACTCAATTTGCTGATATTATAGAGGGGGAAAAGATAATCCTAATCCTGAAGGAGTTTTTAATCTAGTTAGTAATAAAAATTATATGAACATTAGCAAACAAACAGGATATGATCAAGCATTAGATTGTGGGGTATAACTATGTAATGTTATATATGTTAATGTAGCTGTTCAGAGATTAATAAGATCTCAGGGTCACAGTCAACAGGGAAGTCAATCTGGAGAAGGAGGGATGAGAGTAGGTCCTTAAGAACAGGGTATGAAGGAAAGAAGTAGAGAAATGGCCTTCCGCTAGTCCCATGCCATAGGGGAAATACTGGAGCCAAGTTTAAAGAATGGAGTCCAATGTGCCAAGTATGAGTAAGCCATTTTGAAGATTGACAAGGTAGAGGAAGACAATGTTTGCAGCCTTGTGTCAGGTGCTGGGAGTATAGTGATGAATGATGATGCTTGTGTATGAAGCAAGCCATGTAATAGGTGCTATGATAGCTTTCATAAATTGCTGGTGGAATGTAAATTGTTGTTGTTGCTTGGTTGCTAAGTCATGTCTGACTCTTGTGACTCCATGGATTCTAGCCCACCAGGCTCTTCTGTCCCTGGGATTTTCCAGGCAAGAATACTGGAGTAGGTTGCCATTCCCTTCTCCAGGGGATCTTCCTGACCCAGGGATCAAACCCAGGCCTCCTGTATTACAGGCATTGGCAAAGCAGATTCTTTACTGCTGAGCCACCAGGGAAGCAATCTATATAGAGGGACATTTAGTTAAACCAAAAATTTAAATGCACATAACCTTTGATGAGGGCTTCCCATGTAGCACTAGTGGTAAAGAACCTTCTTGCCAATTCAGGAGACACAGGAGACGTGGGTTCAATCCCTGGGTCAGGAAGATACCCTGGAAGAGGACATGGCAACTCACTCCAATATTCTTGCCTGGAGAATCCCATGGACAAAGCAGCTTAGTGGGCTATAGTCCATAGGGTCACAAGGAGTTGGACATGACTGAAGCAACTTGGCACACACATTCAGACTTTGATGAAGCAATTTTCATTTATAGGAATTAATAATATTTTAACTGCAAAACACTGGAAATAACTATCCACTAGAACAAAACCAAAATAATCTTAATTAACATTCATGGAACACTCCAGTGAACAACAACAGATCACATGCTAGGTCACAAAACAAGTCTAAATAAATTTAAGAAGATTGAAGTTATATCAAGCTTCTTTTCTGACCACAACAGTATGAGACTAGAAATCAATTACAAGAAAAAAATTCTTGAAGTAAAAGAAAGCAAATCAGTGATTACCAGGGACATGAGGAAACTTTTTGAGGTAATGGAAATATTCTATGAGAGTGTCAGTGTTTTACATGGCTATATACATTTGTTAAGACTCATAGACTTGTACCCTTAAAATTAGGAATTTTATCAGTATGTAAATTCTATCCCAAGTTTTAAAAAAGCATGAGGCAACTCTACCTAATAAACTCTAAAGTTTCCACCTTCAATGAAGGTGGGGAAACAAAACAAAACAAAAATAGGTGCAGAACTATGTATATAGTATGCTATCATTTGTGGGAGGGGGGAAATATATATGTATATCTCATATAGGCAGAAAATATCTCTAGAAGATATCCAAGAAAATGTACTAGTGATAGCCTCTAGAAAGAAGAATTGGCAGATGTCATTATCTATCATGCATTCCTGGACTTTCTGCCATGTACATTTTTAAAAAGATTACTGATAAGGAGAGGTATAGGATGCTGTGGAATTTCACAGAAGTGATAGCTAACTTACACTGGTGAGGGGTGTTGGAAAATACTTCCTTTAAAAAGTTATACCTAAGCTAAGACTGAAGTACAATGAGGAGTCAGTCAATGGAAGTGCGGAAGAAGAGGAAAAGCATTCCATGCAGAAGGAATAGCATGTGCAAAGGCCCCAAGAAAAGAAAGAATGTGAATTAGGTAAACAGATAGCAGCCAGGTTTTTATCATACAACCTAGAGGTCAGGAAACTTTTTCCATAGACGGCCAAATACTAAATATTTTAGACTTTGTGAACCAAGAGGCAAAATCCAGGATATAGAGGTACTTATATGAGAAGGGGAAAAAATAATATCCACAATTTTATTGATAAAATTCAAAATATAATAATTGAGGACAACATTTTGTAAAAGAGGCCTACTGATGAAAGTAATGGAAGTTTTTCAGTGGGGGGAGGAATAGCATTTCATTTAATTGGGATGCAAAGTTAGTGTTCCTATCATGGAAATTGACTGCAAATGTTCACCTATTATTAATACTGATTTGTAATGAGATTATATGTATTTCATATCTGAAAATGTCTTTTCACAAGCATAAGTACTAACAAATACTGCTAGCAGTTCATGAGCACGTGATTTTAATTGAGTATATTCATCACTTGGAAGGTATTTATAGAGTTCTATCAGATTCTTCTCTTGATATTTGCCTTTTAGACTGTCATTACATTGCAGATTAATCACTTCCAATTGAAAGTTAGGTGGAAGCTCCTCAACTGCACATTTAAATTAATTTTGAAATATGGAAATTTCCTTTGCACTTGCATCAGTATTGGAAAAAACATGATGGAACTATAGTTTGAGCTCAGGAAATACTTCACTGCAAATGTCTGTGGGAATGGAGATCCTGCTTCTTGTTTCAATTTCTGATAGCATGGGAAATATATCAAGCAGCTTGACATTATTTGTGATTCAAACAACATAAGTTGTAGTTGAGATTATTTTACCACAATATAAATTTCACAAATAAGCATTATTTTTGCTTTGTAATCTTAGGTTTAGTTCATTAATAAATATAAAGTCTGCAGCAAAAGTTAAATTCTAAAGCTATCCAGGGTTTGAGTAGTATAGAACAGTTTTTCTTATTCAGAAAAATTTCTGTCTCAGCTCTGAGCTCAAAAAATCACAATAAAACTTTACTACGGTTAAGCCATCAAAGTGCTATATAGTAGGAGAAGTTAATATATTCAGCTCTTATGTCTGACAAAAAGTTACAGAAATATCAATAGTTAAGTTTCCGAGAATGTATATATCATATTTAGATCTATATCTACATAAATAGAAATATAAAGTCTACTGTTGTCACCACTACTGGTTGAACAACACATGATAGATTAAAATATTTTTCTCTAAGTATCTGCCAATAAATAATGCAAAAAAAAATGATATGCTTTAAACACTTTATACATTTTTAAAAGTTTTGTAAGTTTGTCCAAGTAAGGTTTTTTCTGTTTTACACGTATTTTTGCCATCATTATTTATATTCATAACACATCTTAGCAGATTCCACTTCAGGTTGTACTAAATTAGTGTTTTCTCAACTATTCTCACCTATAGTTGCTCTATGCAGACTATACTTAGAGGCTAATTTTCAGTCACTTCAAACTTGGCATCTATTCCTTGAATAAACAATAACTGGCCAGTATCATTAACATCTGTCAACTCATCCAGAGCCAAGGAAAACCACATGAAATCATTTGCCTTGTCTTTTAGTTTACAATTTACATTGCTTCTAATGTCCTTAGCTCTCTGAATGACTGTTTTTGCCGAAAGGCTAATAGTCTTCGACTGAGTTTATTTTCTCTGGACACATTCTTCAGTTGCTACAATCAAATCCAATTTAATTAACTCACCATTTGTAAACAGCTTTCCTTGCTTTGCTAACAAATGAACCACTTGGAAACTTACTTTGGTTGATTTTCATTTTTTATTTTTGTGAAGAATTCTGTAATGATATATTCCATTTTAAATTTTCTAATTTTTCTAACCATTGCTCTCCTGTGAACTGAAAACACTGGGCTGAAAAGTTGTTTGGTAATGTTGATGTATACTGTATTCTTTTAGCTTGGCTATAATGTTGCACAATAAATAATTTGTTATTTAATCTGATGACAAAATAATCCACAGTATACTGTGGCTTCAGAAGTATGACATTCAAAGTTCACTTTTCTGTTCTTTTCTCTTTTTGACTCAAATATGCACTGGTAATTAAAGGTAACATGTCAGAGGACAGTGATACACATGTCACTTGAAACTCTGACAAGTTATAAGTGAATCATGATTTATAATGGAGCAAAGTGATGGCAGCATCATATATGGTCTTTATTGTAGTTACTCAACTCTGCCATTGAAGTGTAATAACACTATATGTAAACAAGTGGGCATGGCCATATATTCCAAAGAAACTTTATGGGCATTAAAATTTGAATTTCATAAAATTTTCACATGTCACAAATACTGTTCTTTTATTTTTTCCAGCTAATATGTAGATAAAAAAATTAAATAAAAGCCATCCAGATTGGAAAGGAAGTAGTAAACTATATTTATAAGTGACATTATCCTATATGTAGAAAATCCTAAGGAATCCACTAAAAAAATCCAAAACTATTAGAATAAACAAGTTTAGCAAAGTTACATTATATAAGAAATATATACTTTATATTTGCAAGAATAATGAAATATATATCATATTATAATCAACATTCTATGTTATATATTATAAAACATATAGTATTTCTAGACATCTGAATGATCAAAAAATGAAATTGAGAAAACAATTTCATTTATAATAACATCAAGAAAAATAAACATGTAAGGAAAATTTAACAAATGAAGTGCAAAACTTAAACTCTCAAAATTACAAAATACTTTGTTGAAATAAAGTATGGAAGATCTAAATAAAACAAAATACATCTTATGCTCATAAATCAGAAGGCTTAATATTGTCAAGATTACAATACTCCCCAAATACATAAAGAATGTTTACAACTCAATAATTAAACCAACTATTTTAAAATGGGCAAAGGACAACTCAACAACAACAAAAAACAACCTAATTAAAAAATAGGCAAAACCAATTGAAAATTTTTTTAAATGGGCAAAAGATTTGAATAGCCATTTTGCCAAAGAAGATATACAAATTGCCAGTAAGCAAGCGAAGAGATGGTCAACACCATCAGCCACTGTTAACTGCTCAGTTGTGTCCGACTCTTTGCAACCCCATGTACTGTATGTAGCCCATCAGGCTGCTGTGTAAAGGGATTATTCCGGCAAGAGTACTAAGTGGGTTGCCATTTCCTCCTCCAGGAGATCTTCCCAACCCAGGGATCAAACCTGGGCCTCCTGCATTGCAGGCAGATTCTTTACTATCTGAGCCACCAGGGAAGCCCTTAAGGAAATGCAAATCCTTAGCCATTAGGGCAATGCAAATCAGAATCATGAGACGCCTGGTATGATATAGGCAACAAAAGCAAAAATAGACAAACAGGACTACACCAAACTTTAAAACTTCAGAATTGAAAGAGACACGTGTACCCCAATGTTCATTGCCGCATTGTTTACAATAGCCAGGACATGGAAGCAACCTAGATGCCCATCAACTGACGAATGGATAAGAAAGCTGTGGCACATATACACAATGGAATATTACTCAGCATTAAAAAAAAATTCATTTGAAGCAGTTCTACTCAGGTGGACGGAACTGGAGCCTATTATCCAGAGTGAAGTAAGCCAGAAGGAAAAACACCAATACAGTATACTAACGCATATATATGGAATTTAGAAAGATGGTAACGAGAACCCTGCATGCAAGACAGCAAAAAAAAACGCAGATGTATAGAACAGACTCGTGGACTCTGTGGAAGAGGGCAAGGGTGGGATGATATGGGAGAATGGCATTGAAATATGTTAATTATCATATGTGAAATCAATCGCCAGCCCAGGGTTGATGCTCAGGGCTGGTGCATCGAGATGTCCCACAGGGAGGGAATCGGGAGAGAGGAGGGAGGGGGGTTCTGGAGGGGGAGCATATGTATACCCATGGCGGTTTCATGTCAATGTATGGCAAAACCAACACAAGAAAGTAACAAAAAAGAAAGAAAAGAAAACAGTAGATGAAGTAATGCCCCCCCCCAAAAAAACTTCTGAGCATCTAAGAACATAGTTAATAAAATAAAAAGGCAAGCTATGGAATGGGAGAAAATACTTGCAAATCGTATGTTGACAAGGAATTAGTACCCAGAATATTCAGAGCTCTTACAACCCAACAGCAAAAAAAAAAAAAAAAAAATCAAATAACGTGATTAAAAAATGGACAAAGAAATTGAATGAGCATTTCTCCAAAGATGATATACATGTTGGCTAACAAGCATATGAAAAGATGCCCAGCATCACTAATAATCACGGAAAGGCAAATCAAAATCACAATGACATGTCACCTCACACCATGACAATGACTATGATTCAAGAAAACAACACAGAAAATAACAAGTGTTGGTAAAATGGTGCAACCACCATGGAAAACAGTATGATGGTTCCTCAAAAAATTAAAACTAGAACTACATTTGATCCAACCATCTTACTTCTGGTGGTATTTGCATACCCTTGTTCAGAGCAGCACTTTCACAATACCCAAGAGGTGGAAGCAGCTCAAATATCCATCAATGGGTTAATGGATAAATAAAAATGTGGTATATACATACAATGGAATATTATTTGGCCTTAAAAAGGAAGGAAATTCTGACACATGCTATAACATAGATACCTGGAGGACATTCTGCTAAGCAAAATGAGCCAGTCACAACAAAACCAATACTGTATGATTCTACTTATTGGGTACCTAGAGTAGTCTAATTCATAGAAACAAAGTGGAACAGTGGTTACCAGGGGCTGGGGGGAGGTGGGGAATGAAACTTGTTTAATGTGTATAGCGTTTCAGATCTGCAAGATGAAAATGTTCTGTTTCACAACAGATCTGTGTAAATCTATTTATAGTTGAACCATACACTTAAAAATGGTTAAAATGGTAAATTTTGTTATATGTTTTTAGTCACAATTTTTTTAGAAAAAGTCATCACTGACAAGTGACAAGACAGCTTAAAATGGGGAAGGATGAATGTGAATTTGAGTTTCAAAGAAGCAGAATCCAACTATAGGTATCTCAGGGAAAGTTAAAGAGACTTTTGGAATATCAACACCAATCCTTTATTTACATGTGACAGCCTCTGCTGTTCTTGTGGACTTCTGAGGCTTAAGACTAAAGTCCTGAAATAACAAAGTCCATGTATATGTTCTAGGGAGGAATTTTGATGTTAAGAGGCTCAATGTTATGGCAAAACCAACACAATATTGTAAAGGAAAAAGTCTTTATTGAATTTGTTACAATAAAAAAATAACAATAATAAAAAAGAAAAAGAGGCTCAATGTTAAAGTTTAAATTAAGCAGCGATTGATACCAGTCAAGAATTAATGCTGTGTATCCAAGTGTTTATTTCTTGAAATCTTGCATTATTACAGATCACAAATTTAAATGTAATGAGTTATAATTTATGTTAATACTTGTGTCATATAATCTAATAAAGAGCTCTACATTAAAAAACAAACAAACATAAGACACTACTTCATATCCATTAGGATGGTTAGAATAGGAGACAGGTAATAACGAATTGTTGGTAAAGATAAAGAGAAATTGGAATTCTCATACTACTGCTGGGAAAGTAAAATGGTACAACTGCTTTAGAAAACAGTACAGCAGTTCCTCAAAAGGTTAAACTCAAGAGTTACCATATGGCCAAGCAATGCCTCTCCCAGGTGTATCAATATACATTCAAGAGAAATAAAAACATCTGTCCATACAAAACTTAAATACAAATGTTTATTGAAGCATTGCTCATAACAACCAAAAGTAGAAATAACCCAAATATCTTTCAACTGATTAATGGATAAATAAAATGTGGTCTATATATACATATGGGCTTCTCTGGTGGCTCAGACGGTAAAGAATCTGCCTGCAATGCAGGAGACCTGAGTTCAATCCCTGGGTTGGGAAGATCCCCTGGAGAAGGGAATGGCTACCTACTACCGTATTCTTGCCTGGACAATTCCATGGACAGAGAAGCCTGGCAGGCTACTACAGTCCATGGGGTCGCAAAGAATTTATACACAATGGAATATTATTAGGTAATAAAATGTAATGAACTATTGATATAGTTACAACATGGATAAACTTTGAGAACATTAAGCTAAGTGAAAAAAAGTTCATAAAAGACCGCATAATGTATACTTCCATATATACCATATATATGAAATGTTCAGAAAAGGCAAATCTATAGTGACAGAAGGCTGATTTGTAATTGACTATGGCTAGGGGGTGGTAAGTGGCTAGAGTATGGGGACTTTTTTTGGAGTGATAAAAATGCTCTAAAATTGACAGCAGTGATGGTTGTACAACTTCATGAATATATTAAAACCACTGAGGGACTTCCTTGGTGGTCTAGTGTTTAAGAATCTTGCAATGCAGGGGTCACAGGTTTGATCCCTGCTCAGGGAACTACAATCCCACATGCTGTGGGGCAACTAAGCCCATGCCACACCTTGAGTCCATGTACCACAATAGAAGATCCTGTGTGCTGCAACTAAGACTTGACACAGCCAAATACATTTTTTTTAATTTAAAAAATTGAATTGTATCCTTTACATGAGTGAACTGTGTGGTATGTAAATTATATCTCAATAAAACTGTTACCCACCCTCTCACTCCACCCAATGTACAAAATCTAGCTTACTGGACCATACCAAAACAGGCAGCAGGCTCCTTTCCTGGGGGAATTGAACAACCTGAATTGAACCAAGGCCCACACAATCTCATTTCACGTGACAGCTGCTCACACCCAACTGCAGGGCTCCCACCTGCGGTTCAGCTGTGGACTTCCTAAGAGAACTAACCTAAATGTACCATACTTATCTCCAAAACAGGTCCACTTCACAAATCATTGTTACCATCACTTTGATTTTCACTGCCACCATTATAGTCCATCATCTCATCCCCTATGCAGCCAGTATCATAGCTGCATTCCAGCTATTAGCATAGCCAGTATCCTGGCCATTGCTGCCAGTAGGAGCTCCCATTTATTGGGTACCTCGTATGTTGTCCCTAATCCTCATTGCAAACCTGCACACCAAGAAGATTCTGGCCTTTATCCTGAGTGCTGTGGGAAGCTACTGGATGGTTTCAACAGTATAATAATAAGGTCATATTTGCATGTTACGATTTACTCTGTCCAGAGCCTGAAGAATAGATGAAAGACTGGATGTTAGACCAGGTAGCAGGCTGTTGTAGTAAGAGAAAGGATAGTGATTGTGAAGATGAAGAGAACTGGAAGGATGGAGAGATTCTTAGGAGAGAGAATTTCTAGAATATAATTGCAGGTTGGACAAGAGGGATAAGACAGGCTAGGGTCAAGATTCCCTGAGCACAGGTAAGCTCAGCAATCAAGGGTAGTCATTTTCTATTACCAAAGTCTTTGAGTCTCAGTGACCCTGAGGCTCCCAAGACCAGTCAAGTCTCTATCAACAGGGTCCCCCAAGGATCCATATTTTAGGCGTTTCAGTGAGGAACTAAACTGACAGGACTAACTTGACCATCAAAGAAATAGTCTCCTCTCTCCCTTTTTCCTTTAAGAGAAAAAGCAGCTCTTTACTCTGCATTTTAAAGGATCTTTAGGAGGCCCAGTCTTTCTTCTGCCAAATTTCTATCATTTCCACCTATCAGTTCTTAAAAATCTATCAGTCAGTTAATTCCAACAACATCTGATGGTCCTGCTATGTATCAGATATGAAGCTCCGTATTAGGTTTAAGGATTTAGAGGTGAGCTCCCCCCCTCTAGCACATCCTGTTCTTAGGAAAAGACGCAGGGCTAATTTTTATTGAAGCATAAGTGACTGATTTCTTAATGTGCTCTGTCTTTAAAGGGCAGAGAATGAGATGGTTAGAGAGCATCACTGACTCAATGGACATGAATTTGGACAAACTCTGGGAGACAGTGAAGGCCAGGGAAGCCTGGTGTGCTGCAGCCCATGGGGTTGTAAGAGTTGGACATGACTTAGCAACTGAACAACGCAACAACAAAGATATTACAAACATGTTAGCCCATGTCTTACTAGGCTCTTATGGTGTCTCTTTTTTCTCTGTTTTATTTTAACTAGGGAATTGACATTTTACATAAGAAGGATGAGGATTGACCCCAGTATATCTGCTATATGGGGCAAAGAACTTTCCTCGAGGCCTCAAAGGTCACATCTCTCTGGTTTTCACATAGGTGGTTGCTTCTGTGTGAGACCCTGCCAGGTATCTTGCCAGGGGTCAGTTCAATTCAGTCACTCAGTTGTGTCTGACTCTTTGCGACCCCATGGACTGTAGCATGCCAAGCTTCCCCGTCCATCACCAACTCCTGAAGCTTGCTCAAACTCATGTCCATTGAGTTGATGATGCTATCCAACCATCTCATCCTCTGTTGTTCCCTTCTCCTCTTGCCTTCAATCTTTCCCAGCATCAGGGTCTTTTCAAATGAGTCAGTTTTTCACATCAGGTGGCCAAAGTATTGGAGCTTCAGCTTTAGCGTCAGTCCTTCCAATGAATATTCAGGACTGATTTCTTTTAGTATTGACTGGTTTGATCTCCTTGCAGTTCAAGGGACTCTCAAGAGTCTTCTCCAACACCACAGTTCAAAAGCATCAATTCTTTGGTGCTCAGCTTTCTTTATGGTCTAACTCTCTCATCCATACGTGACTACTAGAAAAACTGTAACTTTGACTATACAGACCTTTGTCAGTAATGTCTCTGCTTTTTAATATGCTGTCTTGGTTTGTCATAGCTTTTCTTCCAAAGAGCAAGTGTCTTTTAATTTCATGGCTGCAGTCACCATCTGCAGTGATTTTGGAGCCCAAAAAAATAAAGTATGTCACTGTTTCCATTGTTTCCCCATCTATTTGCCATGAAGTGATGGGACCAGATGCCATGATTTTAGTTTTTTGAATATTGAGTTTTAAGCCAACCTTTTCATTCTCCTCTTTAACTTTCATCAAGAGGTTCTTTAGCTCCTCTTTACTTTCTGCCATAAGGGTGGTGTCATCTGTATATCTGAGGTTATAGATATTTCCCCCTGCAACCTTGATTCCAGCTAGTGCTTCATCTAGTCTGGCATTTTGCATGATGTACCCTGCATATAAGTTAAATAAACAAGGTGACAATATATAGCCTTGACATACTCCTTTCTCAATTTGGAACCAGTCCATTGTTCCATGTCTGGTTCTAACTGTTGTTTCTTGACCTGCATACAGATTTCTCAGGAGGCAGGTAAGGTCTGGTATTTCCATCTCTTGAAGAATTTTCCACAGTTTGTTGTGATCCATACAGTCAAAGGCTTTAGCCAAGTCAATGAAACAGAAGTAGATATTTTTCTGAAATATCTTTTGTTTTTTCTATGATCCAGTGAACGTTGGCAATTTGACCAACCAGAGGGTCCCTTTGCCTTTTCTAAATCCAGCTTGAACATCTGGAAGTGCTTGGTTAATGTACTGTTGAAGCCTAGCTTGGAGAATTTTGAGCATTACTTGGCTAGTATGTGAGATAGGTGCAATTGTGTGGTAGTCCTAACATTCTTTGGCATTGCCTTTCCTTGGGATTGGAATGAAAACTACCTTTTCCAGTCCTGTGGTCACTGCTGAGTTTTCCAAATTTGCTGGCATAGTGAGTGCAACCCTTTAACAGCATCATCTTTTAGGATTTGAAATAGCTCAATGGGAATTTCATCATCTCCACTAGCTTTGTTTGTAGTGATGCTTCCTAAGGCCCACTTGACTTTGCATTCCAGGATGTCAGGCTCTAGGTGAGTGATCACACCGTCGTGGTTATCTGGATCATTAAGATCTTTTTTGTACAGTTATTCTGTGTATTCTTGCCAGGGTAGGTGTTCATATTCACCAGCTCCCTCTATACACGTCCTGTCCACCTTGGTTTTGGAGACTAAGGAAAGGGAAGTAAGAGACACCTTCAAAGGCAGGTCAGGGGGTAAGGTCTCCCAGAGGGCAGCCAGAATTGCTACATTCTCTGCGTGGCTCCTGTCCCTGTCTAAATGGCAAATTGCTGCTAGAACAGGCCTGTCTATAACAAAGAGACCAGTGAAAATGTGTTAAGAGAGTGTCGTTGCAGACTCTTCCTAGAGGAAACCTGATTAAAAGGATTATTTCAAAGGATTATTAGTAGAAAAAGAATTTCTGGCTCCCCAGGGTAAAGCTGCTTTGAGTCAGGCTGTTTCAACACTTCTAACTGGCCCCTCAAAAGGTCAGCTGGAGTGAGCCACACAGCAAAGATTCCAAATGCAGAAACACAGATGGTCCACACCAGCTCATCCCCAACTGGTTGGACCTTCCTGACCCACCCCAGGGGAGAGCTGAAGGGTCTGCCCATCCCCAGGGAACTGCAGTGCAGCACTAGAAGTTCTAAGACTTGCCCCACACCCTGGGGTATAACGTGCCATCTGGAGAACATTTAGCTTCTTCCAAAGTAGACCTCTCCTGACACTGAGAGAGCTGAAGTCTGTCCTTGCGCTGAAACCTAAGAGCACCTTCCCAGTCCCACCTCTTTGAAAAGGTGCTAGTCCTAAGGCTGTGTGGAGACCTGCTCTTTCCCAGGGATCCAGGAAAGAGGTGGTTTAGGCCATCCCCAGGCTGACCATTCCTTCTGCAGAGGCCTAGACTCACAGCTGACTCCTTCCCTGGGGAAAAGCTCTCCACAGCCAGAACTGAACCAGGGTCTACACTGTCTCACTGCACCTGACATCTTATCACATCACCTCCAACCCCAGGGCCCTCACATACAGAGTCCTTTTCTCCAACACAAGGAGAGAAGTTCCTCTCTGGACTTCCTGAGAGACTTAACCTGAATGGACCACTTTTGTCCCCCCAAACAGAGCTTCCCTTCACAAATCATTGTTACCATCACTTTGATGATCATTACCACCATTCCAGCCCAGCATCTCAGCCCCTGTGCCAGCCAGCATCTTAGCTGCATTCCACCTACTAGAATAGACAGTATCCCAGCCACTGATGCTGGTTGTTTTTGTTGTTTAGTTACTCAGTTGTGTCTGACTCTTTTGTGATGTCATAGAGTGTAGCCTGCCATTCTCTTCTGTCCATGGGATTTCCGAGGCAAGAACAATGGAGTGCGTTGCCATTTCTTATTCCAGGGGATCTTCCTGACCCACGGATTGAACCCGCGTCTCCTGCATTGGCAGGTGGATTCTTTACCACTGAGCCATGAAGGAAGCCGTTTGCTGCCAGTAGCAGCTCCCATTTGTTGAACACCTGCTACATTGTCTTTAATCCTCACTGTGAATTTAGAAGTTCACTGAAGAGGAAACTGTGGCTTCAAGAGGTTGAGTCACAGCACAGAGAAGAGGCACTGCTGGACTTTCAATCTAGTCTGGATGGTTCCCCCAACTGGTATTGTTCCCACTGCCTTGTGCTGCCTCACTATGGTGGGCCGAGCTCAGGGTGCACACTGAGAAGGAACACATATGTGCTGGTTATGTGATTTTGGACAGGTTACTTACCCTCTTGGTGCTTTAGTTTCACCTCTGCAGTGATGGTTTTGTATGGGGGCATAGATACGGAATAGTGCTGGTGTGTCTGTGGGTAGAAAAGGAGCTGGTTGTGTGTGTCTATGGCTATGTACTGGGATCAGATGAGGTGAGGTTGAGGCCATTGTTCCTGCCCTTTAAGCCCAGGGAGGCCAAGTAAGTACTAGAGCCACCATGGGGACCTTGTTGGTCATGACCAGGCTGGAGGGTGCCTGTCCACCCCCTGCTGCCTCTCAAGGATGCCACACTCTGTGGTCAGGAAGAGAGGTTCCAGGAGTGCCACTGGTGTGTGCCATCTGCTGGGAGTCCTTGGAGAGCTGATGGATGATAAGGTGACAATAGCAGCCTGGGCTCTGCAACTCCCTTCTCTCCCTCTTATGAGGTTCCTTCTGTTTTGTAGCCATGGGGAGCCCCCAAGTTCCCCCTAGATGCCTCCTTGGCCCATCTGCCTGCCTTTCATCCTATGCCACCCAGTTTTCCCAACTTCTAATTCTGTTTCTGAGGCTTTGGTGGCTGTGTCCTTGACTAACCATGCAGAAAAGCCACTGGTTACAACACTGCAACTTCAGCCCAGCACCCTCCTCTCTGTGCCCCCTACCCCTCCCTGGCTTACCCCAGCAGTCCTGCCTGGCCTTGCAGGGAGGCCAAAGCTCACAGCCTGCGGGTCTCGGCTCTGGAAGATCCAGAGAGTACAGTGGCCAGGAAGGAGGACCTGCGGATGCATACAGGCACTCACCAGCTAAGTTGCCAGGGAGACAGCACGGCATAAGGGCATACGATTTGTAGTCAAACAGACAAGGTTTAGAATTCTGGCTCTGCCTCTTCCAGGCCATGTGACCTTGGGCAAGTGATTTAACCTTTCTGAGCTTGCTTTCCTCATGTGTAAAATAAAGATAATAATAGCTACCTTGCAGGGTGGTTGCAAGGATTAACCAAGATAATATATTCAAAGCACCTAGCTCAGTGCCTGACACATAGTTGGCATCCAATAAATGCCAGTTTCCTTTCCCTCTCTGATCCCCCTGCTTGGTCTCTGCCAACACCAGTGGGCAAACAAAGTTGGCAGGTCACCTCTCAATTATTTGAGGGTCCGGAGCTCAGCCTCCTCACCTTTCACACTCCACAAGCTGTGGATTACTGAAGGCAGGAAAGAGGAAGACGAGACAAGGTGGGAAGGAGGTGGGTGAGCGGGTGGCCGAAGAGTGGGTGCAGAGGGAAGTCTCTGCATGAGATGGGAGCATTTAAGACCTGGAGCATCTCAAAATAAGTGCACAAGAAACTTGTTAAGAGCAGCTGGCCCCTGGGGAGGGTGGGGGTCGGCTCCAAACTCAGAGCCTGGCTTCTAGTAGATCCACCAGCCTGTCTGGGCTGGAAGTGGGGAACCTGATATTTACATGCCTCTGCAGATGTGTCCCAACAGCCTGCCTGCCCTACCATGGAGCAGCAGGAGTGATCCACCAAGGCTGAGAGCTCCAAGCTTCCTGCAGAGAGCCGGATGACCTCAGTGCTTTGGTGCTCCAAACAGAGGGGGTGGGCTGGGGTGTGCATGCGTGTGTCTGTGTGTGTGCGCGCAGCTCCAGCCCCTAGCAGACGAGGCTGCAGGCCGGGGTTCATGGGGATGCAACATCTGGCCAGCTGTGAGCCTGAGCCAGATGCACGCCGGCCAGATGTAGGGCAAGCTCCCCTGGGTGGGGTCTGCACAGGAGGGAGTCATAACCTCATTGTGCGGCCTAATCCTGAACATATTACTCTGGAATATGTGCACCATCAACGGTATCGCCATAAAAAAAAAAGGCCTCAATAAAGAGAGAAGAAGAAAGAGCAAAGCCTCAAGAGTCCCAGAGGCCTCTGACACACTTTCTGGGGGAGGGGACAAGTGCGGAGAGTGTCTGGACTGCACTTACCCCTGGGCCCCAGCAGTGCAGGAGTTGGGGAGGAGTGGAGGGTTGAGCCAGGAGGTGTATCTCCCACCCTGTGGTGAGAGCTACTGAAAGCTCAAGGCCACAAAGAGCCTTTGCAACTGAGGTTTAAGGGTTAATGGATCTGGGGAAGGGGGTGCCTGAGCCTGGGAAGTGCTGGAAGAAGTGAGCCAGAGAACAGCTCTGGGCCTCTTTCCCTGGCCTTCCTGAAACTAGGTATTCTGGATGCTTCCAGCAGGGAAAGCACTAGAATGAATGTCTACTCCTCCCCTCTCCTCGGTCCCCACTCCCATCTGTACTCCACCTCCTCACCCCCCACCCCCCCAACCTGAGAGAACCAGCCAGACAAGCCACAAAAGGCACAAAGCCAGGATATCAGGGCTGGGCTGCCTTGCCACCTGGGGGCATTGGGCCTGGGCCCAGCCAGCTTGCTCTGGAACAATGACAAGGTGGGGTGGTCACAGCAGGCTTCCTGGAGGATGCAGGGTCTCAAAAGATAAGAGGGATTTGGCTAGATGATGCGATGAGGACAGAACCTGTCCTGTGCAGCTAAGGAGGGCCTCAGGGCCCTGAAAAGCTGAGGTGAAGACGGAAACACCAAGAAAGGAAGAGTGTAAGAGAAAAATCATGTGAGAACCAGGAGGAACTCAGTGCTCCTGTGGCTCCAGCCCTTTACCTGACAACAGGGAGAAAAAGAAGGAAGAGGCGTAGAGAGTAGGAGTAGGCTGTGAGAGGGGTCTTTAGCCATAGGCTTGCAGGCACTTGGGGAACTTTCACCCTAGGCAGCTTTCCTGCCCTGGAAACCCCTAGAGAGCCAGAAAGAATGGGCAGAGTTGAGAGCAGGTAAGTCTATCTGGACAGTGGTCCAACAGGCTGTTAGGGGAAGTAGTGGCTGGAAGCTGATGAGAAGAAGATCCAGGGAGGGTGGGAGTCACGCAGGAGCTAGTGAGGGGCCGCCTCGGTTCTCTCTCTCTCTACCTCCTACGTGTTTGAGGCAAGCACAACTGCTTCTCATTAGCAAAAGTGACCGTGGAGGAGAAGTCCAGCCCATCCCAGGTCACGGTCACAGCCCTGAGCAGCCAGCTTCAGTCAAGCCAGAGTGGAGCAGGCAGGGGCCCAGGGGCCCTGCAGCTGCTGTCCAGCCCTAGGGTCCCCAGGCCACCATGTCAGTGCTGTTGTGGGCAGCGATGAGAGGGAAGAATGAAAACGGCTGGAGGAACAGCGAGGGAGGGGAGTTATGCCAACACCCTCCTGGCCGTCTTGCCTGTTCTCTTCCTCCTAATTCATTCATCAACATCATGACCCCACCAATCTCCTTCTGAGAAAGTGGCAATGGCTTCCCAATGCCTAAATCAAGACAAACTTCTGAGCCCAGATATAAAAATTCTCAGATTTGGCTCCCCTGGACCTTATCAATCCTCACTCCCATGCTCCTGAACCAAGCTCTCCACTCCAGCTACTCTTCGAAAAGGTCCTCTCGTGTCTCCTGCCAAGTCCTTCTGTATCTTTACTCTCACAGTTTTCTTAGCAGCAAATGCCTTTTTGTTTGTACCAACTCATTATTATTCTCCTTTTACATTCCACTCATCTGTAAAATTGGGAGCATAATAATGCCCACCTCACAGGGTTTTTGTAAGGATAAAATTAGAAAGTGCTTGGAACAGAGCCTGGTGCAAAGAAAACGTTTGCTACTCATATTGTTCTATTCATTCCCCTTCCAGTCCAGACTCCAACTTCAACCTCTACTGAGCACCATCTCCCTGTGATTGTTATCACTCTCCTTCTTGCATTTACCAGTTCAACTCACTTCGGTTCAAAGAATGTGTTGGGCACCCTACCCCATGGTAGGCAGCAGGGAAGAAATGGGGAAGAAGATAGTTATTGTTCTGCCCTCAAAGAGCTTACAGCCTGGAGGGAACCAAATAGGCAAAAGGCTGTTAAAAGAGGCATGCATTTGCAAGTGGCGGACTACCTCTCACACAGCACTATGGGAGGCCAGAGGCAAGACTAGCACTGAAGGTCAGGGAAGGCTTCTCAGAGGAGGTGACAAATAAATGGGCATCTGTAAGCTGAATAGGAGTTAGCAGGGTAGAGGGAGGAAGAGGTATTGCAAACAGTAGGAACAGCATGAGAGGAGGAACAGGATGATGAGTTTGGAAAGTGTAGTGAGCTCAGTAGGGTTAAGCATGGACAGTGAGGAGGAACGGTGAAAGCTGAGGCTAGAGAAGTTTGGCAGGAGCGAGATCTGGAAAGGCTGTGTAAGCTGAACTAGGACGCTGGGGCTGAGGCCTGTGGGCAACGGGGAATCATGGGAGGGGCTGTGCTGCTCACTTTGGCCCTTACCATATGTGCCTGCAACTATTTTAACTGTTTCATGTCTGTCAGAATTGTCTCCCAGGAGGTTACAACCTGGCACCTTTGCACACGCCTTTTTTGGGAATTCTCCAGGCAAGAATACTGGAGAGGGTAGCCATTCCCTTCTCCAGGGGATCTTCCCGACCCAGGGATTGAACTCAGGTCTCTTGCATTGCAGGCAGATTCTTTACCATCTGAGCCACCAGGGAAGAATCAAGAACAGGCAACAAATGTGTGCCTCTCAGCAACTTTCCCAGCCCATCCATGGTGCCCTCTCTGTCCATTTCTCTCTCTCTCCAGCTTGTGGAAATCACTGTTGACCTGAAAGCTGCCTAGTTGTCCTTCCCCCAATACATCGTGCAGTACCTGGGGACCTGAAGCAGGTTAGCCAGCTCTGGGCTGTCCCTGTTCTGACCAGTTAGCAACTCCTCCAGGAAGCTTTCCCTGACTCCCAATTCACAGTGCTCCCTCCCTTCTCTGACTTTCTGTACTTCCAGGAAGCATCATTCATGAAGTCCGTGACTGAGAATTCCTTCTAAGGGTTATCAGACCTCACTGGCTCCTCCCACCCTCAAGATTCTAAGCTCCTTGAGGGCAGGATCCGGCTGCTGCCTCTCCAGCCTCTCCATGATCCTCGGCATGGGCTTCCCAAAGATGTTCGGTTGCTGGTTCCTGCTCCTTCCTCTCTGAAGCAGAAGAAAAGGATCTGAGGGTCTGGATGGTCCAGAGCTGGGTCCCAGGGATGGAGAAGGGGAGAAAAGTGGCCTCTCCTGATGTACATCCCCTCCACTTTCACCAGGCGAGGGCCATCAGCAGGGAGCAACAGTCATGTAACTGTCAGATGGAAAAGCTCAAGCAGCTGGGCAATAAGTGTCGAAATCCCAGTCGACAGGATGTGAAAGTTCCAGAAGACACGATGATGGGGCAAAGTGGGGAGGCCAACAGCTGCCCAGCAAGAAATTTAAATGCATTGTGAGCTCCAATGGGTCTAAGGCAAGGCCCCCCAGGCAGCTGCCCCCAACCCCTCCCCAGCTTCACAGTCCAGTGGGTATGTCCCACTGCTGAAAAGTGGGCTGCCATCTGGAGACAATGACAGGGTCTGGAAGACAGTGTCACCAAAAGGCCTTCTCCCTGAGGCAATCAGGGCAGGCCTCATCAGCTCTTTGCAATGAGCATCTGGCTGGTTCCAGATGTGGAACCAGATGGGAGAAAATGACATCCTGGCACTGACTAGTAGGGAAGTTCAGGGTCTATCCTCCATCCTCTCTGCTGGCAGGGCTTTCTCAAGGTCTTTCTGTCCATGCTCCTGCCTGCATACCTCCCTTGGTATAATATTGCCTGGGCTGCAAGAGTCTCATGGTTGTCCAAGTGGCTCCTCATGTCCGGTTTTGGTCTGCCCCATAATCAATTTATTGTCTTGTTCCATGGAGATGAAAACTAGCTGGTCACTATCCCCCAGTCAAAAGCATGGTGTGTGTGTGTGCGCCCTTGTGTGCACATGTAAATACGTATGTGTGTGCACATTCACATAAAGAATCCTGAGAACACAAGGTCAAGTCAGATCCCTGGCCATAAAAGGGGCATGGGAGAAGACGTAGCCTGTGCCCTTGTTATTCAGGTAAGGAAGCCAAAAAGAAGGGAGGTCAGCCACGTGCGAAGCGGGAGTGGATCTAGTAGACTTAGAGCTCAGGTGTCAGCTTCCAGAAGTCTCTCTGCACCGGCACCTCCCTCCACCACCCCACCCCCTGCCCCACCCGGGCCCCTGCAATCCACTCCCTAAACAGGTTCAGCTCCAATCTATCTTGATCTGCAGAGTGAAGAGGGCCTGTTTCCTGGGGTTGAGGCTCTCACTGCCAACAGCTGCCAGTGTTGATGTGCAAATGCCAGAGGGAGAAGGAGCAATTGAAGGATGAATGTCCTCTGCCAGGATGAAACAAGAGGGATTAAGAAGAGCTTGAAAGAAGCCAAGATGGATTTGGGAGAGGGGGCAGATGACAGAAGAGAGTCCCTGGACAATGGTTTCTGAGGGATGAAGCTCAGGGAGTGTAGCCTAAGAGGGGAGGGTTCCCTTGTTCAGCCAAGGGAAAGCCCCTCATCTCTTCTGAATGCTTCACCACTTCTATGCAGACCCTTGGTGGGTCCTGGGACTCCAGAGTCAGTGACTGCTGTAGACTATTAAGTGTCTCCTGGAAGTTTCTTGGGACAAGGACCTCAAACAAAAGCTTCCCAAAGATGGGATCACTTCACCTTACAAAGCAGTGTAAGGCCTGACTTCAACTTTGCTCAGGCTCAGCCTCCCAGGCTTCAAACTAGGCAAAGACCACCCAGGGTGGGAAAGGAAACAGCATCTTTAGGTAGGAGGCATGGCCACCATGTCACTCCTGAATTACCCGACATGAGCTACAGTTTGAGATTAGGGGTCAACCCTGGCTTTCTTGGGAGGGGGCTGCTGCGGAGGGGTGAGGGGCCAGCAAGCAGGAAAAGAATGCAGAGCTTTTTCAAGCATCAGTGACTTTCTGAATTTGAAACTTTTCCCCAAAGTTTGCAGAGCACATACTGTACAGTCCCCTTCATTAAGGATTAATTACTAGCCAAGTTTGAAGTCTTTGGAGTTGTTTGGGAGTTATTTGAGCTGAAAAAGAAAACATAACTATGTTGTTGTTTCTTCTAAATGGAAAAAGAATATTTTTTTTGTGGGTGTTTGCAATGCTCACAAACAGCTGAAGGGGTTTTTACTCTATCTTTCCAAAAATCCTTGCTCCAGGCCATGACCAAATATGGAAAAATGACCAAAAAAAAAAAAAAAAATCCCCAAACCATGAACTTTTCAGAAAGTTACAAATAGCTGAATAGAAGCATGTAATAGAAAAGGCCAATGGCTTTGCCTAGCACAATTTCCCAGTATTTCCTGGCCACCCTCTTATCCTCACTCACTCACCCGCCTCTTAAGTCTGAGAAGTACCCAGGCATCTCTCAAGAGACTTTCCCTTCTAGGCATCCAAGAACCAAGAAGCCAGGCGCACAACTGAGTGCTGGGGAAGATCTCAGCACTGGATTAACATTCCCATTTCACAGGCGAGGAAACTGAAGCCCATCAAAGGACAGAAGTGACTTGGCTTAGGCCCCACAGCAAACTACAGCAGAACCAGATCGCCAAGGTGACTTTTCCCTGGCTGTCACCCCAGCCATGTTGCAGGGCAGACCAGGGCAGGGTCTCTGGCCCTTGGGAAGGCCAGGACAAGGAGGCATCTGTGGTTGCACTTGGGCCCTGCATGTCTCTGAGAGTAAGCTGGGCATTGTAGAGGAGAGAGTGTGGGGACAGAGACTTCTTTCCTGTCTTAGAAATGGGGATGGTAGGCTCTCATGAAGATTATACTGATTGGGCTAGCCACTGTCCCAGGTAGTTCCAGATCCCCAACCCCACCCCCTCCCAAGCTCCTGGAGACAACTGGCATTAGAGGAAACAGTGAGGAGGGGTTGGTGATGCAGCATCCCTTTCCCTGGATCCCAGGCTCTGATTCACTAGAAATTATTCCAAATCAGAAATCTCTCCACAGCACCCGTCTAATCAAGGTCCAGGCCAAGGCTCTGTCATTTCCCAGACTTATTTCCTCCAAGGAGGAAGAGAAGGGCCAGGGCTTCTCCTCTCCTCAGGACTGAAGTTGGAGTTCTGACTTGGCACAAAGGATCTGCCCTAAGTAGGATAAAGAATGGTAGTCAAATTTTGAGGTTGAAACTCTGGCACCAGACTACTGGGGTTTAAATCCTAACACTGTCACTTCCCCACTGCCTGAACCTGAAAGCTGCCCAACTTCTCCATGATTCAGTTTCCTCATCTGTAAAGGAAAATAATTCTAGCACCTCCATCCTCTGGTTCCCAGTACAGGCTAGGTAAGTTGTAGCTAGTATTATTGTTGTTCTCTGCTCAGTATCAGCCACTTAGGCGAGAGAGAATAAACAAGTGGATCCTTAAGAACCCAGAACCCATTTCCTAGAGGGACAGAACATATCCCTTCCTAGCTCCTCCACAAACCCAGAAAAAGTTGCTAGGCTCGTCTGGGCCTTGGTTTCTCCATTAGTAATTTGGGGATAATAGAGCCCTTTGCTGTTCTCTCAAGTTCTTTGAGAGGCTTGGATAAAAGGCATCTGCATCAGGGTGAGATGCTGCTATTACAGCTAATGACAGAACCAACACGCTCATAAGCTGCTGCCCAGCTCTGACTCAGGCTGTTTACGGTTCTGGGTCTTGCTTGTGGGGGAGCCAAGTGGGTCTGTGGTTGGGGGTGATAGGGTGGGGGGGCCCTGGCTGGTGCCCTCACCTGCCCTACTGTATTAGTGCATCTGCTGTGATCTAGCTTCCTGCAGGCGTCCTCTCCCTGGGTTGAAACCCTCCTGTCTGGTCTCCCTGAGAATCCCAGCGGTCCTTACCGCATCGCCCGTTCCCTCCCCTCCTGCCAGGACTCAGGCTCCTGCCCTGCGTGTGACACATCTCTCCAAAGGACAATCAAGCCTGTTTAGAAACATGTGGAAGCCATGGTCTTAGGCTGCTGGAGCCAGAAGAATAATACATTCCCCAAGGCCAGGCCCTCCCTCTCCCACCAGCCCAGGGACAGTGAGTGACCCAGAAGGGGATGCTCAGTATAGAGCAGGACTCCCTCTGTGACCTCCACATCTGGTCAGATTCTGCAGGTTCCTCCCTCCCCTGGGAAGCTTCTAATGGAAGGCTGACCAGGGAAGGGAGGTTTTTGTAAATAAGACCCTCTCCAGAAGGCCCTGCCAAGCACTCCTGTTATACATCACCAGTTCAGTTTCTAGAATGGCAGATGGCCCCCTGGTGCCTTCTGAGAACTGAAAGGGGGCTTGGTAAAGCCATAGAGAGTGGATACCAGGCCATCTCCAGCCCCCTAAAAGAATAGCAGCAGCCCAGCACAGTCCAGGAAACCTGTGCAATAGCCTCTGTCCTAAACTGAGCACTTTTCTGAGGACTTGCAAACTCAGCCCACAGGGACTCCAGGATAAGGGGGTGTCAAAGCAGCCCTGAACAAACGTTCCTTGGCTGCTCAAAGTGTGTGCTCCTCATCAAAACTCTTGCTTTCCTGACGAATCCAAAATAGCAACATATCACTGGAGAGACGGATGGCCAGATGGCAGGAGGCACAGGCAGCAAGAGCCACCAGCATGCCTCTTCCAACCTCTCGGGCCCCAATAACTAGTTCTTGAACCCCCAGTATCCTTTCCCCTTCACCACACTCCCTCAGGCTCCTGTTACTCCCAAGACTAGCCCCTGATAGTCCTCCCTTCCACCAATGCTGCTAAGCCCCAGTGGCAGACCATGTGTGGCAGACACAGAGTTGGGGCTGTGCCAAAGCCAGCATTGAAAGAGGAACGTCATCCTGGAGGCAGCTCTGGAGGATGGAGAAGGGAGGAAATTGAATTTCCAATGGGAGAGGGGCTGATCAGAAACCAGCAGGCTTGAAACAGTCAGGACAGAACGGGATCCACTGGAAGAAAACTGGGGAGAGGATTCCAGGCAGGGGCAATGGCACCAGCAAGAAATTGGGTGGGTGTGGAGGGAAGTCACTTGGGATCTCCAGGAAAATCAGCTCCTATAGGGCACACAGTTTGGGGGGAAATGGAGAGTGATGCTTTGGGGATCCTGGGCAGTGAAGGAAGCGCATGGACTTGGGGGTCGGGTGGGGGTGTAGCCAGGGAAGTCAGCTCAGACTATCTCCACAGGAACTCCCTGGAATTAAAAGATAGAGATCTCTTCTTTGGAAATCAAAGTGATGCTACAGAGGTGGGTTCCTCTCCCTGCCCAAGCCTTGGAAAGCAGGGAGGAGCTATAAAGAAACACTTCTGTCACAGTTTAACAGAGAGGGAAACTGAGGTTCATTAGTGCTGAGTCATCTGCCCAAGGTCTTAGAGTAAGTCAGCATCCAAGCCAGTGGAATATTCTAGACGCCTGGGTGTGGATGGGTCCTCAAGAGGTCACATACTCCACCACTCTCCCCAGGCAGGCTGGATCCCAACAAATAGGGCTTCTGACCATGCTTAACCATGTCAGGAAGCCCTTTTATTTTATTTTTTTTAACATCAGTGCCAAGTATTTGTTGAATTCAAATCTAGCCTGAATCCTTCCTGCTGAGGTTTTCAATGTACACCTTCTCTGGTTCAGGCAAGATGGAGCTCTCTCGGGACTTGAAGGTTATATTTGGGCTTCACCTCAGTTTTCTCTTGTCTGGAGTCAATCTCAACGTTTTTCTTCTCTCTGGGCCTAAGCCTCCCATAAGTGACGTGACATACACGCTACACGCTCAGTAACTATCAAATAATTGGATGGTGAGTAAGTAAACAAACGAACCAATAATTTCCAAACAAGCACAAGGACCTCCATGAAATAGATCTCCTAACACCCCTAAATTCGATTAACAACCTGACACAGTACATGTATAGCCACTCCCAGGGTAGTCTGGAGATATTCTTAGGCCATATTCTTACTATAAAAACATAGCAGGGGGGATAAATTAGGAATTTGGGATTAACAGATACACACTACTATATATAACATAGGCAAACAACAAGAACCTACTGTATAGCACAGGGAATTCTACCTAATATCTTGTATAACTTGTACAACTTGTATAACCATATATATATATGCATATATGTGTGTGTATATATAACTGAATCACTTTGCTGTACACCAAAAACTAACACAATATTTTAAATTAATTATACTTCAATTAAAATTTTTAAAAATTAAGCTAAATAAAAACATAGGTCCCTTCCCTCCTTCTCTACCATAGTGCTTTTCCACCTTCAGAGCCTTTGCTGCGCTGGGGCAACACATTTTCTCATTGCCTTCTAAGCCCACAACACATGCACAAGCACACACACACATGCACACATACACACAAGTGCCTGTGTGTATGAATAAAGCATAGACACTGCCCATGTGGGCAAATCCATCCCCATTTTAACCAGGTTGGCATCTCTGCTGGGGGGTCTTTTGATACAGAGGGTTACCTCTGCAGACAGCTAAGACCTATGTGGGCTTCCAAGGTGGCTCAGTGGTAAAGAACCCACTTGCCAACGCAGGAGATTTGGGTTCAATCCCTGGGCTGGGAAGATCCTCTGGAGGAGGAAATGACAGTCCAGTGCTCTTGCCTAGAAAACTCCACAGACCGAAGAGCCTGGTGGACTGCAGTCCATGGGGTCACAAAGAGCTGGACATGACTGAGCACACACGCTAGACCTGTATCCCTACAAATCCCCCTTATCTTCACCCTCAGGATGCTGATACATGGAAAAAACCAAGTCCTACGCCTGTAAGTGCCGTTCATACTCATCATTGCCAGGCACTGTGCCCCACACTGTGTATTTATTTTCTCACTTGATTCCCAAACCACCATATAGATTATAGAAGAGGAAATGGAGACCCAGAGAGGTGAAGTTTGAATAGTAGATAACAGAGGCAGGCTTGGACTCTGGTCTGCCTGACTCCAGAGCCCTCTCATACCTCATTTGCTGTCCTGCCGCCACCCAGGCCTGGTGGTGAAGGGGAACTTGGATGTTCCCCTTTGCGCCCTGCCCTCCCCCCACCCCAGCTCGCAGAACCACATCTAGGTAAGAACACTGCATCGCAAAGGGGGCGGGGGGAGGTAGGGGGTGTTGTTCACGTCCAGTCACTTGTCTTTGTTCAAACTGGTTCCTTTTCTGGTTGTTTCCTTTTCTCCTAATCTCAGATTGAAGACCTATTATTTCCAAGCCAGGAAAAAAGAACAAGGGGAAAAAAAAGGGACCTCTGTTCCAGGAACTGTAACATCTCTGTCTGCGCGCTGCCCAGTTTCTCACTTCTCTGACTCTCGGACAAGCCCAGCCATGCCTAGCCCCCAAGTCTGGCCAGGACCATTGGTCACAAAGCCTTTTTAGGGTCTTCTCTTCCCCCAGAAACCTCCAGGACAGGACTAGGGTGAGAGAACAGGAAGGAGAGTAAGGAAAGGGACTGGAAAGTAAGACGTTTTAGCTCCCAGCTGGGCCTTCTGACGTGTATCCTACTCTCTTGGAGCTCTACTCTGTACCCCCTTCCTGGCCTAGGGAAGTAGCTCTAGAGAGGATGTGTGGTTAGTCACACACACACATGCACGCACGCACGTGGCTGCCCACACCAGAATGGCAGACTATTATAAACACACATCCCAGCCTGGTCTTATTCACAGAGGCACTCAGAGCCTCAAGAGACCCAAGTCTCCCTGAGGCTAAAACACATAATCGTGAGCACATGCGCTCTCAGTCACATGTCTCCAGCACTGCCATAAACATGGCCTTTCTCTTAAGCACAAACATTGTCACATGCATGCTCAGGGAGTGTGGACCACGTCTCTCGGCACAGGCCTTTGTGGACAGGCCCAAAGAATGCAGGAGGCTGGAGCTAGACCCTTGGGAATCAGAGGGGTTCCCAAAGTTCATGGGCCTCTCTTTCTCAGCCCACCCCCCAACTCCATTCATCTCTGAAGTTCATGGATTGGCTGGGTCTTATCCAACCAAGGGAGTGGGAAGGGTCTTTTCCAACTCTCCCCATGGCCCCTACCCCAAAGCATGGCCCATCCACCCTGAGCTAATAGAGGCCAGGCTTCTACTAGGAGGGACTGCTTGTGGCTGAATGTCAAGAGACGCCTGCTGTGTCTCCCTGGGAGAGCAGAGCTTCTGGCCTCAGGCTACCAGGAGCCTCTAACCTTCAGCTGGAATCCACACTCCCAACTGAAGGAGAAACAAAGGTGCCTTGATGCAAGGGTGCTATGACACTAGACACCATAAATCAGCACTGCCTGGGGCAGGAAGCTGCCAGCACTCTGTTAACCCTGCAGAGTCAGGTGGAAACTCCAAGCTTCCCCACCCAGATCCACAAAGCCATCCCCTCTTGCTCTGGATACCAGTTGGCAACATTCCCCTCTAAGACCTCCAGGAGCCAATATGAGTGACCCAGAAGGGAGATGAGTGGGGGAGATGGGAACATCTAGACAGCTTCCTATGTTCCAGGTTGGGTTGGGGGGGTACCCCAGAGGGACACCCCAACTCTTTCAACATGAGGCCCTATTTTGTCGTGTTGGTTTTGCCATACATTGACATGAATCTGCCATGGGTATACATGTGTTCCCCTTCCAGAACCCCCCTCCCACCTCCCTCCCGATTCCATCTCTCTGAGTCATCCCGGTGCACCAGCCCTGAGCACCCTGTATCAAGCATCAAACCTGGGCTGGCAATTGATTTCACATATGATAATTTACCTGTTTCAATGCCATTCTCCCATATCATCCCACTCTTGCCCTCTCCCATAGAGTTCAAAAGACTGTTCTATACATTTGCATCTCTTTTGCTGTCTCACATACAGGGTTACCGTTACCATCTTTCTAAATTTCATATATATGCATTAGTATACTTTATTGTTGTTTTTCCTTCTGGCTTACTTCATGATAATGTAAAGAAAATTTAAAAAAAGAGAGAGAGAGAGAGATGTGTTAAAACTTCCCACTTAAAAAAAAAAAAAGAATAGAGGCCCTAGCCCAGTCTTTGGGAGCTGGAAGGTTTCTTGGAGGAAGGACATCTAAAATGAGCTCTAAGGAGTGGTATGAATTAGCCAGCAACACTTAGGGTTGGGGAAGAAGAGGAATTCATAAAAAGTGATTAGTATGTGCAAGAGTCCAGAAGAGACAGAGAGTGTGGTTTAAACAGAGAGAGAAGGGAGTTCCGTGTGGCTTGTGATGGTGAGGAAAGGCCAAGAGAAGGGGCTGACAACATCCTGGAGGGTCTGGAAAACAGTGGGGAAGATGCTGAAGGACTGTAAGCAGAAAAGGAAAAGAGTCTAAGCTTGCACTGTAGATAATTCCCTAAGTCCTCAGAAAGGGAAGCACGAAGCATATCGGCCCAGGCAAATAGTGCGTGGTCCTCCCTCCAACCCTAATGGATGCGCAGGAAAGTATGAGAGCTGCTCAAAAAGAGGCCTTGGAGGAGACGAGGTCGTGCAGGGCACCCAGCCTCCCCCAGCGGCTCAGTCAATAGATCCTCCCTTGTACCTTGCTTTGAGAGGTAACCCCTGGGGGACAGTAGGAGACCTGAAATGCCAGTCACATGGGAACTAAGTGTGAGGGGGCCCTGCTGCATGGCCCATGGGAGCAGGGTGAAAGGAAGAGCTTGGAGAGGAAGAAGAGGCACAGAGTGATGCTGGGGCCACGGACCATGGCAGTCACGTGAGCCAGAGAGTCAGACTCCTCCCTAGATCCCAGGTACCTTCAGAGACCAGTGCCACTGATCTCACAATCTGCTCAGCCCCAGGCTCGAAGCAGAGGCCTGCCAAGTGTTTCTTGTGGGCAGAAGAAGAGAAAATCCACGCAGGCATCCTCAGGATACATCACTCCCCTCCCCTGGGAGTCCTGCTCCTGAAGAACCAGCCCTTGCCCTTCCTTCTACCTCCCACAGCCCACAAAGGCCACAGGGTACCCTCCCACAGGTCAGAGCAAAAGCTGATGAAGATGCCGCTGCCATGTATGAGGTGGGCCTGGAGGAAGACAGTTGATAACCCAGTGTGGAGAGAAGCAGAAACACTTATAACGAGAGGCTGGTAACTCAAGGCCTCATCAGAGATGTAGAAGGCCTGACTCTAGTCAGAGATCAGGCATCAACCTGTCGTGTAACTCTGGAAATTTTTTCAACCTGAGCCTCAAATTTCTTACTGATAAAAGGTAAGTAGAACCACATGACCCCTCAAGTCCTTCCAGTACCTTGATCGAGGGGAGACGAGGCGTGTGGATCCCCAAGGCTGAGGGAAAAGCCTTGTGGTTTTCTAATGGGCAGGGGCAGCCTACTGTCAGGCCTTTCCACATCGACAAAATATCAAGGCAGGGCCCGCAATCATCATGTCTATTAGACTGTGTGAGAAGGGGTTAGAATGGAGAATATGAAAGCAAGAAGCAGCTGTTGACAGAATACAAAAGGAAAGGGACTCTATTGGCCTGGGCCTTCAGCTGAGAGGGGCTGGGTGGGAGCTGGGGTCTGGAACCTCAGTAGTTGAGGAACAGGCCCAGGATTTGAACGGGGTTTCCCAAGTGGTTCAGTGGTAAAAGAATCTGCCTGACAATGCAGAAGACACAGGAGACTCGGATTCCATCTCTGGGTGGGGAAGATCTCTTGGAGGAGAAAATGGTAACCCTCTCCAGTATTCTTGCCTGGAAAACCCCATGGATAGAGAAGCCTGGCAGGCTACAGTCCATGGGGTCGCAAAGAGTTGGACATGACTGAGCACACAGGCATCAAGATTTGAACAACCTATCCAGAGAAGAGGCCATAGAATGCATATCATAACCAGTTCTGCAAGCCATCCCCAGGCCTAGCTGTTCTAGTTGTGTGAAAGGAGGAACATGGTAGATCAGCAGAGAAGGGGGAGGAGAGGCAGTGAGACAATAGCAGCTTCGTCCCAAGACCTACAGGGACTTGGAAGGGAGGAAGGGAGGCTGGAAAGGGCAGGAGAGGGGCTCCTGAGTTGGAGCGTCCATCAGCTATCTTCCAGGGAATCTCCAACCCACCAAATGCACTGAGGGCCTGATCCTGGCAGGCTGCATCCTAGACACCCCGGTGAGCCACAAGGTAACTTCCCTGCTAGGGAAGTCCCTGAAGGACTCAGACAGCAGGGCCACCAAGGGCCGGGCTCCACTACCCCCACATGGCAGCAGAGGCATTGCCAGCCCTCGACAGGGAGGGAAGCTGGAAACCTCCAGGAGCACCTGGAGGCTCCTGGCTCCTGGCTCTCCAGGTAGCCTTGGCCCAGGAGTAGGGCCCCCCCACTCCAGAGGGCGGTGCGGCATCTGAGACACAGCCTGCCCCGCCACCTGGTGGAGAGAAGAGGAAGGTGCTGGAGGCCGTGCTCAGACAGGTAGTGCCCTGCCACCTGGTGGAAAGCTGGGAGGGTTCCGGGCTCCCGAAATAGGCCAGAGGCTGACCACCTCGAATCACTCAGCCCTGTGGAAACCTGTGGTGCCAGGCTGGAGGAGGAAGGACGCAGCCTTCTGGGGTGTGACCCTGGCCCTTACGTCATTTGGGAAGAGGCAGAGCTCATTTACGTGAAAGATTAGACAGTACAATCATATATGCTCAATCATTCAGTTCAGCTCATTCACCCATCTAACTGCCCATTCATCTATCTAGACAGTCAAATACTTTAGAATCTCTTACTAGATGTAAGGTATTGAGGCGATTATGCATGGGAATAAATTACCAGACTTGATTCCTGCCCTCAGGGAGCTTAAGCTCTATTATCCTTATCCAAACAAGGCTTTTTTTTTCTCTCTAGGACTGTTTCCCCCAAAGACTTTCACATACATCATCTCCCTTAATCTTCGCAAAACCCAGAGAGAGAGATATTTTTATTCCCATCTTACACATGAAAACACTCAAGTTCCAAGGAATTAAATGATTTGTTCAAAGTTTCACAACTGTTAGGTGGCAGAGCCTAAATAGAAACTCTGGGTTTTTCATTTTTTGAACAAACGTTCCTCCAGTGCCTGATATATGGCAGACACTGTGACATCAAAAATGACACTTCCTCAAGGGGTACTCAGTCTGGTGAATGACAACAAAAGACACTAAGAAATACACACAGGGTTTGGGCAGGGCTAAAACAGAATTTAATACACGATTCTCTCTACAGCATGAGCAAGAAGAGTTAACAGTTTTAATAAGGATAATAACAGCTAACATTTATTTACTGATCAGTATATGTGAGGCACTGTGGTCACTGCTTTATATGAAGTAACTCATTTAAGCCCTTATGAGTTGGGGTAGGGGGTATTAATCCTACTTTGCAAGTGAGGAAACTGATAGAGAGAAAGGTTAAGTAACTAACTGACAGAGGACAAGGTGCAGACCCAGGCATTCTGGCTGCAGAGGCTGAACCCTTAACCATTGTGCTATACAGCCCCAAGGTGACGGTTGCAAATGATCAGCACATGTTGCCGGACTGATCGGGGGAGGAGGGGAACTCGCCAGAGCTCAGAGGCTGTGTCACAGGCTTCTGACGCCGGCAGCAGACTCTGGCTCTGAGGCAGTGCTGGGAAAGGACCATTCTGATTTAACCCTCCAAGATCAGGGCTAACATGCTTGACTTTTAATGACCTGTGAAGACTCTAACACAGCCTCCTACAGCTGTTCTGAAGTGAGTTCTGGATCTGGCAAAGGAAGTAAGGAATGAGTTATCTTCAAAGGGACAGACGTAAGACTAGAGGGTGGAAGTTAAGGGGAACAGGCACGGCAGGATCACTAGCTGGTGGAGATGCTAGAAGGGGATGTTAGTGTCGCTTCCAACACTGAGATGTCACGCTGGCTTCTCCCTCTCTCTCTCTCCCTTTCTTTATAAACATGCATTAATTCAACCCTATGCTAGACAATGGAGATGTCAGAGGTGACACCAACACTTGCCTTCAAAGATTTTAGCGTTTAGTCTAATGAGCCTCTAGACCCACCCCAAATAACATATGATGACCTTTACTTCCCACATTTACCTCTTTAACAGGAAGGGAGAGGGATATATGTGCCCTTTCTATCCTTCTTGGGACAACTGTATACCTTTGGTTAACATGTGAAATTAAATAATACTGAAAATCAGGTATGCTATCATGACCTAAGAATAGTGATATAAATAGTAACATTAAAAACAACTGACATCATTTTACTGTGTACAGGCAGTGCACACCTCCCTTTAGAAGTATGATTTTTACTTAGTTGTGCTGGCTAAAGTTCAAAGGAAAACTTAATAATCCTTCAATATCCTAAAGGGCTCTACCAAAAAAGAGTGTCTGCCTGGTTTCCACATTCTTTAAGTCATTTGACGGGATAATGGTTTGATATTGCAAGGCTGGTATAGTGGTGAAATAGAACATTCTGGGAACAAGATAGCCCAAAACACTGGAATAAAATACCAACCAAGGCTATGGTGTTTCCTTCTTTGGAAGACTTGTAAAAGTACATGGATTTCCATCTAGTTCTAGTGGTAAAAGGATAGGTATAGAGGGAATGACCTGGTTTGGATAAGGTCTGAGCACATGGCCAAACCTACGACCTGGCTGATAAAAGTCTACATAATAAGGAGGTGGTCTTCATAGGACCACCAAGGCTAGAGCAATGTCCCCACCTTGACCGGAAGGGTACTCAGAGTGAGGCACCAGACAATGCAGGCAAGGCTTATTTGGGTCCTGCCTTGAATAAGACTGACCACCAAGTCCTAAGTTCCATGTCCCATTCCAGCCCGCCATGTTCATATCCATGTCTGTGGGCCCCCTGCTCCTCCTCCATCCATGTCTCTCCCTGACTGTTCCAGCCCTGTTTCCATCTGCTAGGCTAATCTTTTCTGGCATACTTCTGGGGCCATCTTCTCCTCCAGCTTTCAACCCCAGCAGGGAGCAAGGAAAAGCGGGGATGGTGTGGCAGGGAATGATGGAAAGGTGGAAGGGTTGGGAGGTTGAGCATCACTGGGATGCAATCCTAAGTGCTAAAATGTCAAGAGAAATTGCAGAGTAAATCTGTTCATTCAACCAAAGTAGACTGAGCAAAACCTGATGTGACTCCTTAGTCTCAATGGGACTCCTACTCTCCATGACATCTTTCCAAATGTGTCTGCTTCAGACTTAACAGTGAGCCCAGTCTCCATAACCAGTTTTTACTTTTTGGTCCCAGAGTTTTGAAGGTTAATGTATCTCTGTCCTCCTTAGAAGGAGCACACAGCCACACCACCACCATCCTGAGATCTGCCTGACCCCAGTTTCTCTAACACGGGGAGAAAAGAGGTTGATCCAGCCCTGTCTTGGGGCCACAATAAGGACAACCCCGGATGCCTTCAGCCACCCCAGACACCAAGCGTATGGCACGTATACAGCTTCCTGAGAGCTCCCAGGGGTGGCACCAAATTTAATCTAAACATGCTACATCCCCCGTGATCTCTCCGCCTGCCTGCCTGGATGGTAAGTTTCCCAGCATCCAAATCGCTGGGCCTGGGGTAGGAAAAGAGCTAGGCAGGCATCTGTTCCACAACACGTCCATCCTTAGGAGGCAGCTGACAGGGAGCAGACTGTGCCTGCCATTCTTTCCCCAAGCCCCATGCTACTGCCACCGGGGATGGCAGGGAGGAGCTATGGCCCCAATCCAGAAGGAAATTAAATAGCCTCAAATTAGGTCAAATATGCTTTTGGCACCAAAGGAAAAACTGGAAGATAGCATGTTTCCCTTCTAGTTATAAAACCAATGTATAACAATCAAGTGCTTTCCTGTATATGAACAAAATATGACTAGAAAATACAGCAACAAAAAATCCCATTAACAATGTCCATGAAAACATAAAATAATAGGAATAAAGTCAGTAAAAAACATACAAGATCTACCAATAGAAAGCTATATTCTAATTATACTAAAAGAAAGAAACAAACTGAAAGATACAAGTTTGTAGAAAAGTGCAGTACTTTACAATATAAATCTTCCCAAATTAATCTCTAAATTTAATACCATTCCAATCAAAATCCCAAGAGCATAGCTGATTCTCAAATTCATCTGAAAGAATAAACATACAAGCGTAGACAAGAAAAATATCAATACAGGAAAAAGAACAAAAAAGGAACTTGTATTGTCAGATATTAAAATGTACTATAAAGCTACAATAATTTAAAATCTGTGGATCAGGCATCAGAATAGATTGATCTATAGAACACATTATAAAGGTGAGAAACAACTGCAATGTCTAACAAAAGCTTCATGAAGGGTGCCAGTGCTTATATAAAATGTAATATTATAAATACATGAAGGATGAAGTGACATTTCATATTGCCTAGTAACTCTGCTGGGATAGCAAGCTAACTAAATTTTTAAAATACCATGCTTATAATACATAAAAATAAGTTGTGGATGGTTAAAAGATTTGAATGTTAAATAAAACACTAGAACATTTACGTGGATGTTTATGTAACATAGGAGTAGTAAAATCTTTCTAAGCTTCATCAAAAGGCAGTCCAAAAATAAATACTGATATGCTTACTACATTAAAAAAAAATGTAAATCTTCTGTATCAAAGATGTCACAAAACTAAAGGCAAATAATAAAGTGGAAAACTATATGCAACATTTATCAAATTAAATAAAGGTAATATTCTTGATATAAAAAGAACTTTGTAAAAAGATAAACACCTCAACAGAAGACTGGGCAAAGACATAAATGAAACACAAAATGCTAATAAACATATTAAAGTGTTCAGCTTTTAGGAAGCAAAGTAACATTATTCCATTGTATGACATCCCTTATATGTGGAGCTTAAGAAATGATACAAAAGAACTTATTTACAAAACAGAAACAGACTCAGAGACTTAGGGGAAGAATTTGTGTTTACCAGGGGAAAGGAATAGTTAGGGACTTTGGGATCAAGGTGTGCACACTGCTATTTATTTAAAGTGGATAACCAACAGGGAACTCTGCATATGTGGCAACCCGGATGGGAGGGGAGTTTGGAGGAGAATGGATACATGTATATGTATGGCTGAGTCACCCTGCTGTGCACTGAAATTATCACAACATTGTTAATTGGCTGTATTCCAATATAAAATAAAAAGTTAAAACAAAACAAAAATTCTAAGTATCAATATGGAAAAAGCACATTGGTGAGGGCATGCAGAAATGGGCACTCAAATACTGGTGGTAAAGTAAACTGGTATCATCTTTTTGAATTATAATTTACTAAGAGGTATCACGGAGAAGGCAATGGCAATCCACTCCAGTACTCTTGCCTGGAAAATCCCATGGACAGAGGAGCCTTGTAGGCTACAGTCCATGGGGTCGCTAGGAGTCGGACATGATTGAGCGACTTCACTTTCACTTTTCACTTTCATGCATTGGAGAAGGAAATGGCAACCACTCCAGTATTTTTGCCTGGAGAATCCCAGGGACGGCGGAGCCTGGTGGGCTGCTGTCTATGGGGTCGCACAGAGTCGGATATGACTGAAGTGACTTCGCAGCAGCAGCAGCATCAAGAGGTATCAAAAGCCTTAAAATGTATATAACTTTAGCCCCTACAGTTTCATCATAAAACTTTAAAGTTCAAACTTTATCAAGAAGCACAAATGTAAAATAATAAACTGAAAGCAAAGTTAATTTCTAATTATAAATAACTGATAAAATAAATTATAGTTGTATTTAGAAAATGAAACATGATGTGACTTTTAAAATGGCACAAAAATACAAATATTGCCATGGAAAGATGTGTCTAAGATACTTTTAAATAAAAAAAAAGGAAAGATATAAAACAACAGGTAGAGTATGATCCCATTTTAAGAACAAGTTTTTACACATAGCATAAGGTCTGGAGAAATTTACTCCAAAATGTTTAGTTTTGTTGATATTGGTGAGATTTTGAGTGTTTGTTTTTATTTTCTTTTGGCACGTTCTTTGTCATTTTTAAATTGAAAAAAAGAAAAATTAGGAGCCCCTGCCAATTCCTAGATATCCAGCACTCTGGGAGATAAAAAGTCTTCATTAAAGAGAAAGATGCCATGGCTCAGAAATATATATCTCTCAACCTGAATCATTTCATACTAATTCCTCACTTGGGTTCCTTCACATCAAAAGAACTGCCACAAAGGTTATAACACAAGGACTCAGCCTTTCCCCTTTACCTCTGCCCCTCCCCCAAATTCCCAAAGTAGGGACACGCTCATCTTTGGGTCCTCTGAAAGGCATGAGCCACATGGGTCATTCCATACCAGAGGAAGGGGAGGAGACTCTGGGCCAGCAAAGAAGGCCTCTGGGTTCAGCTGGAAGCACACAAATCTGAGGGTCCTGAGCAGCCACCTTGACCATAAAACAGCAAGTGGGGAGGTAACAGAGATCAGGGCTCCCTAAGGGCTGGGGACAGAAGCAAGGCAATCCCATACTCAGCTGGGGTCACAATTGTATATTTTGCATAGAGTAATTTACCTATAACTTTTTGCTGTCAGTAAGAGCCTAAATTAAACATTTCACAATCCAGCCTCCTCCTCTCTCCCAGATGTCACCAGCCCCGACTTCTCTTCTCCACACCAGCCTCAGAATTGGCCTAGCCCTTGGTCCGGACCTCAAGACCAACCATTCTCAGCACCACGGCTGGGGACAGCGGCTCTCTGAATGAGCCCTCGCTGAGGGCTCCTCCCCTTAGAGGGCCTGGGCTGCCAGGCCTCAAGTCCAGGCCTCTCCCTTCCTAAAGCCAGAGGGGGCAGGCCCACGGAACAACTCCTCAGATGCGGTTAGTGTTCCTTGGATGTGGAAAACCCATTTCCTGGTCTATATGTGGGCTAAGGGCCTCCTAAGTGGGCTGGCAGCCAATTCGCCTCTGGAAAAGAGGTTTCTTGATCATGGATACACTAGTGCCTCACATGTGTGTTACACATGTCTATTTATCATGTGCACCACCTAAGTATGGAGGTCCTGGCCACCCTGTATGTCAGTAAAGTCCCTGGACCTCCCCATTCTTAAATCTCTTGGCATCACTCAGCCAATTCTAACCCCAGGCAACAGTGGGCTTAGAATCCAAACCAAGTCCAGCTTCTCTGATCCTATGCTTTCCAGTAAGGTGGATGGGGGGGTGGGGGGGAGTAAGAGGAAAAAAAAGGCCCTGGTATAAATACCTTCCCCAGCACTGCAAGAACTCACAGTGAGCTCCCTCTGTCTCTCTTCTGCTAGGGAGAGGCCCAGATGGGAGCCTCCTGCCAGAGGAGTTGACCCACCTGTGTGGCACAGCTAGGCCTCTCCTTCCGCCCTGCTCCTACTTTCATGGAGGGCCTGCTCTCAATCACCCTGGTAAGCCTGGTATCCAGGACTCCAAGCTGGTACACAGCACTCAAGTCTGTCTGTGGAGAGACAAAGAGGCCCGCACAGAGCCAGGTGCCAGGTTTCGGAGATGCCCTACAGGGGGGCCCTATAGGTGGTCCTCCTTATCTCACTACACAGGGGAGGGGCCCCTCCGGAGCCTGAGGGCCATCTGGGGCTGGAGCAGTCAGGGCTGGGCTGGGTTTGTCTGCCAAAGCTACAGGATTCCTTTGCAGCTGGTGGAGAAGGAACTAGATGGAGAAGCTCAACACACTCCCACCTCAACCTCAACACATTAAAGCAAAGTCCTCCATCTCCTCGGGCTGCCCTGCTTCTCAGTAACGGGTACCTTCCGGCTACTTGGAGCTCCAATAGGGCAACACATCTCAGAGTCAAAGGAAGAATCATTTTTAGAGCTGGAATTACAGTTGTTCTACTATTCAAACAAATCCTAAAAGTAACTACCATTTGCTAAGTATTTATTTTGGGTTTACTGTTTAATGTTTACATAAATTATTACATTTCATCAGAACAACTCCATGAGGTAGCTATCTTTCTGTTTTCCCCATGTTACAAACGTGGAAATGGAGACACAGAGAGATTGTGACACCTGTCCAAGGTCACCAGCTCATAAGAGGCAAGTCAGGTCTATGTAGCAGTCAAGCCCATGTTCTTCCCCACTTGGAGACACTGCCTCTGGGGTCCTGACAAGCTACCCTGTCTATGAACAAATTCTTGGTGCAGTGCTTGTCCTCCTCAAAGAGCAGATGACTTAAATGTTTCAGAAAAAAATATTACTCAGAGTGACTTCCCTAGAGGCCTTATTCCTGAAGGTCCTGGACCAGTTAAGGGCAATGACCTCAAACACAGAGGCTTGGGCTCTTCACTTCATGGACAGCCAGGTGGCTGGGCCTTATACAGTGATGGATCTATCACACCCACTGATGCCAGGGGCACTCCATGCTTGGGAAGTAGAACCCACCTCCTTCCCAACTTTCCCACAAGCAGCCCTCAGATCTTCTGGACAAGAGCTCTGCGATAGATCCTCAGGGTTACTAAAAGTCAAAGACACAGGGTCATTAATCTAACCCCTATCAGCCCAAAGATGAGAAAGCTAAGACTAAAGGAAGAGTTACTGAAACACAGTCTCCTGGTATCCTCTTATCTTCCCCATAAACTTAAGCCCTACAAACAGGGCCAGATGTTCATGCTTATGTGTATAATTCCCTTCCTAGAAGCAGGAGTCAGAGGATGAGAGAGAGGAAGAGATACATAAATAGTTGAGGGCACAACATAGGGGTGAGGGAGACCACAGTTCAAATATTTACTTGGCTTCTGTACAGCTCTGTGATCTTGTCAAGTTACTTAATCTCTGTGACTCACTTTCCTCTTTTGTCAAAGAAAAAGAAAAGAGAGAGAGAAAATAATAGTGCCAACCTCACAGCATTGTTCTGAGAATTAATTAAAATAATGCATAGTCCAGTGCCTGACTCAATTAAAAAGGAGTATTAAGGAATTCTGAATAAAAGATAGACTTTAGTTAACAATAATGTGTCAATATTGGTTCATTAATTGTTACAAATGTACCATACTAATATAAGAACTTAATAATAGGGAAAACTGGGTTAGGATATATGGAAACTCTCTGGCCTATCTTAGCTAAGATAGGTAAACAATTTGGTAAATTTCCCTCCTAGCTAAGTTGGTAAAGAATTTGCCTGCAATGGAGGAGACCTGGGTTCAATCCCTGGGTTAGGAAGAACCCCTGGAGAAGGAAATGGCAACCCACTCCAGTATTCTTGCCTGGAGAATCCCCATGGACAGAGGAGCCTGGTGGGCTGCAGTCCATGGGGTCACAAAGAGTCAGACAAGACTGAGAGACTAAGCATACTGGCCCATCTTCATAACTTTTCTGTAAACCTAAAACTGCTAAAGATTTATTTAAAAAAATAAAAAGGAGTACAGTAGAAGTTGTACTTGTTATAGAAGAGAATGCTGGTGAGCTATGTCCCTGAGAGTCTGCAAATGGCCAGAAAGAATCAAGCAGGAAATCTACCAGCATCAAAGCCCCTAATACTCAATCAACTCAAGTTTGCTCCAGCTCGTAACTGTGGGCAGCGGGTTTGACAGGCATCTAGGCAACAGAGAAACACACTAGATCTGAAGCCAGACAAACACTGAGATTCAAATTCTAATCTACCACTCGGTACCTTTGTGATCCTGAGCAGATGCCCTCCCTCTCTAGAGCTCCTTTTCCTGCTCACTTGTGGGCTATTTCTCCTTGTTGAGAGCATGGAATGGTTGTAAGGCTGAAATGAGAGATGCAGCAGCCAGCTTCTACTAATCCCCACCTCCTGGTATTCAAGCCCTTGTGTGATATTCTCTCCTTGGGTGTGGGCTGGATTTACTGACCCACCTCTAACAAACAGGCATTGGTAAATGACAGGATGCTGTATCTGAGATGAGGGTATGAAAACACTATGGCTTCCCTCTTGGATCGTGTGTCCTGGGGAAAGCGGGCTGCCATGCTTTAAGGGAGCCCCATGAAGAGGCTCCTATGAGGGAGCTAGGAAGCAGGTCTTCTGAAACCCCAGTAACACATGAATGAGCTGAGAAGATCCTTCGGCCCCAGTTGGACCTCGAGATGAAAGCAGTCCTGGATGACAGCTGCGCTGCAATTTCAGGAGGTGCCTTGAGCCAGAAGCACGAAGCCACACCTGGATTCTCAAAACACAGAAACTGAGAGATAACAAATGTTTGTTGTTTTAAGCCACTGAGTTTTAAGGCTATTTTTTTTTTAATGGAGATATAGATAACTAACAGAGGAACTATCTGTGAAAATACTTTGTTGGAAACTAAGAAATTTGGTAAAGCCAGAAACAAAACAAAACCCTAAGGCCCGTCAGATTCTGAGGATGCTCCCTCCATATGGTCAAATTGGTGGTATTTCTGAGGATCACTGTCTCTTTGTGCCCCTCCCTCCCCAAACATCTGGAGGTAGATGAATTTGGTGATGACAGCCCATGAGATTCTCTCAGCCATTCTGTGGGCCAGGAACCTCAGGTGAGGCAGCCCAGCTTTCCCCTGACTCCAGAAAGGGGCTCCACCTCAGATCAAGACAAACGATTGATCCAAAGTTATTCAGCCCCACTCGTCCGAGGGATTCCTCTTGCTAATTCACAGGATATTCAATGCATCACCAAAATACCCAAATTCTCCCTTCCTTCTACCTTGTTTTGTACCCTTTGAGGCTGTCCTTAGGATAAAGAGCCCAACCCTTAGACGAGCAAGAATGTCTAGGCGAAGGAGATCAAATCCGCTCCCAGTGCACATCTGTTCCAGGGTGTCTTCTCTGGGACAGACACCCTACTCCTATGCCCACGCTTCCCAGGCAGATGTCCTTGAAAGATGAGGAACAGGCAGATTATCTGCCTTCCAAGAAGAGTCCAAGCCCTCCAAAGGCTCTTTAGTGCCCCAACTCCACTGAGCTCTGGGGAAAGAACAGCCTAGAAAGGATGGGGGCCTCTCTGGAGAGACCCATCTGTTCAGATGGGATGGACTCCACCTGACACCAACCCCACTCTCCATAATCATTTGGCTCCAATACAGAATACACTCCCAGTCTCTTTCTCTGCCCCTTCCCTCTACCACTCCAAATCCAGCCCCAATCTCAAACCAGGCATCTCTTTTTCCCCAGGGAATCTCCCTCCTACTTTTCTTTCTCAAGTGGCTGAAATCTATGCATCTCTTGACTTGATTACCCCCTATGAGGAGCCTGGTTGTGCAAAAAGGTTTCTGCAGAGGCTTCTCTGTGGGCGCAGGAGTGGCACGGAGACTAAATCACAGCTCCCCGGGTGCAGCTGTGGCTGCAAAGAGCTGGCAAGAGCATCAACAGTGGCAGCAGCTCCCCACTGTGGGGCACAGAAGGGCTTCCTGTGGTGTGACTGATCTAGAAATGAGAGCCCGGAATAGAGGCAGCAGGAGTCAGGCGGGGCTCCCTGCGGTCACTGTGGCCTGAGAGAGCGTGCTGCCCATGGGGCTAGTCCAAACTTGGCCCCCGCCAGAGAGGGCAGCTTATCTCGGCCTGGGCTCCACCCTCAACTGTCCTGTCCCTCCAACAGCCCCCTTTCCCAGAAGGGGGCCTGAGTCATTTTTCCCACATCAAGAGCTTGAGTTCGAGGCAGGTAAATGTAGCCTACCCACCTACAGAGCCACGAGGGAGAGGGCCAGCATTTCCAGCAGCTGCTTCCCTCCCTGCTCAGCCTCTCCCTTGTGTGAGCCTTAGCACACCATGCAGGCCAGGGTCAGCATGCCTGCGACCATGCCTCTGCGGCCTTCTCCCTTCCCTGAACACAGGGGGACCAATCCAGAGAGTCTGGGAGCTGGTAGAGCCAAGCTGAAATTCTGCTTCTAAACCATGTCCCTCAAGAATAAGGAGGTAAAGAATTGAAAAAGACACATGTACCCCAATGTTCATCACAGCACTGTTTATAATAGCCAGGACATGGAAGCAACCTCGATGTCCATCAGCAGACAAATGGATAAGAAAGCTGCAGTACATATACACAATGGAATATTACTCAGCCATTAAAAAGAATGCATTTGAATCAGTCCTAATGAGGTAGATGAAACTGAAGCCTATTATACAGAGTGAAGTAAGTCAGAAAGAAAAACACCAATACAGTATACTAATGCATATATGTGGAATTTAGAAAGATGATAACGATGACCCTATATGTGAGACAGCAAAAGAGACACAGATATATAGAACAGTCTTTTGGACTCTGTGGGAGAAGGCGAGGGTGGGATGATTTGCGAGAATAGCATTGAAACATATATATTATCATACGTGAAACAGATTGCCAGTCCAGGTTTGATGCATGAGACAGAGTGCTCAGGGCTGGTGCACTGGGATGACCCTGAGGGATGGGATGGGGAGGGAGGTGGGAGTGGGGTTCAGGATGGGGAACACATGTACACCCATGGCTGATTCATGTCAATGTATGGCAAAAACTACTACAATATTGTAAAGTAATTTAGCCTCCAATTAAAATAAATAAATTAATTTAAAAAAAAGAATAAGCAGGTTAAAAAATATAAAAAAGAATAAGGAAGTAGTGGAATGTCCCTAGTTGTCCACTACTTCTCTGTTTCCATTGCAAAGGACACAGGTTCGGTCCCTGGTCAGGGAACTAAGATCTCACATTTGGCATGGTGGGGCCAAAAAGTTTAAAAACAAAAGAATAAGGAAGCAATAAAGGGGCAGGCTGGAAGTTAAGACTCTGTACTTCCATTGCTGGGGGGCAGGTGTTGCTGCACAGTGGGGCCAAAAAGTTAAAAAAAAAAAAAAAGAATAAGGAAGTAGTAAAGGGGCAGGTCCCAGAACTTCACATAGGATGCCCTGGTTCCAAGATGCTGCCTTCCTTATAGCTCCAAAGGCTTCAGGAAGCCTAAAGGGAACCACTCATCAAGCTCTGCATGAGGCTGGGTCCTGTTCATGTCTGCTCAGCATAGAGTTGAGCTCCAAGCAAACACCCAGCACGTCTGCCCTCCCTTCTGCCCCCAAAGCTGACAAATCTTAGCCTGCCAACCTCAAGCCAGGAGTGCAGGACAGAGTTCATGGAGCCATCTGTAGAGGTGCTGCTAGAGAAGGAGGGGCTGGCGGCCGGCCACCCCCAAGGCCATGCAGGCCCAGTACAGCTCGGCTCTCGGGAGATGCTTCCATGGCTTGGGGGAGCTGGGAAGACTTGATGCGGGCAAAACGAATTACTTCCGTGGGAGTACTCAGCAAGGCATGGCTTTCTACACTTCCTCACAATTGGGGTACTTCCTACTCTCTATTTGCTATAAAGCGAAGACTAAACTCCTCTGCCTAGAATTCAAAGCAATCTACAATCTGGCTGCCTCCCCCGCCCTCCCACTGCTCCCCAACCGCAAGCGTCCCCACACAAGCCTGAGTACCAGGCAGACCGGCCTCATCAGCTTCATCACTATCCGGGCAAGCGCCCATCTCCACTAACGCTGCTCCTTTCTTCCTCCCTCCCTCTTTACAACAGATCTGAACCTTCAAGCATTGGGCCCTGGCCCTGCTCTCTCTGAAGCCTGTTCTGATCCCTTCAGCCCACGCAGATCTTTGCCTTTTCTGAACTCCTACAGCACTCCTAGCCTGCACCACATGACCGAGTGCATTTATAGCATCTCCAGTTGCTCATTAGATGCTTTTCCAGAAATTGTAGTCAGCCAGCACAGTGAAGTGGCACAATGACCAGCAGATGACTGCCAAGACTGGAGAGCCAGGTTAAAGTGCTTTGAGGGTTGGGACCATGTGCTTCTGTGTCTCTCCCAGCTCAGGATGGGCCTAGTGAATGCCGATAATTCTTTCCAATTCATAGGTTCTACCTTCCTCTCACCTCCCTACAAGGTGCCTGCTTTTCCCCAGGACAGAGAGCTCGGAGGACAGCCTTTGAAGACCAGCCCTTCTGTCTACAGATTCTCAGCTGGCTAAGAAGCAGCCACACCCAGGGGTGACTTTTATGAGCTGCCTTAACAGGGGTACATACCACCCTCTCTGCATCCATGTCCTCCCATGGCTCCCCTTCATCAGGCTTTATCAGCCCCATTCCCATCTCTGCCAGGCCAGGCCCTGACGTCTGGGGGATTAACTGGCCCAACTGCTCAGTACCACCGCCTCTGTTTATGACACTCGCTATCTGGCCGACAAGGGTGGGGAGTGTTGCACATTCCTGCGGATAGGGAGGAACCATCTCACCCAAGATATTCTGGGATGATTCTCCCAGATTCTGTGCTTGAGGTAAGCAGATGGATCAGAGTGGCCTCCCTGCCCTATTCCCACAGCCCAGAACCCAGCCTATCTTAAGATTTGAAAGAGAAGGTGGCTGTGAGTTTGACCAGACAAGCCACTAAAACTGCCTTCCAGAGGGTGGAACCCCAAGGCACCAAGGACAAATGAGGAGGGTCCTTGTTTCTTTTGATGCATCAGTGCTTTCAGCTGGGAGTGTTTCCCCAGGGCAGAGCTGACCCAGGGCAAGGCCCAGCCTAAATAGGGCCCTGGCCTATCCCTATGCTGCTCCTTCTCAGGGCGATCCTATGCCAGGCCTCCAACACGCTCCCTGTGAGGCCTTCCAGCTTCACTTCTGCCTCAGTCCCTCGGACGCTGGCCTTCTTTGCCTCTGTATCTCTGTTGTTTCTCCTCTTCCCACCAGCCCATCATCTCATTACAAAAGACGGTGAAATAACCTTTCCCACACTGTTACACCTTCAGTGAGTTCACACAATTTCATGACATCTTCACAACATTCCTTCATATCAGATAGGTTTTGTCTCCCCAAGCCCCAGAAATAATGTGACCTGCTCGTGTTATTAACAGTTTATGTAGGGTGTGGACTGGAATCCACAGTTTCAAACACTTTGGTGAGAGCTCATTTGTTTGTTTCTTTTTTAATGATGCTTTGCCTAAACTCCCTGCCTTCTCATACTGAAAAGTTTCTTACCATAAATGATTTGTTTTTCTGGCATAAGACAATTCTAAAAAAAGAGACAGAAATAGGCACTAGTTCTATTGCAAAATTCTACCCCTACCCCTATCTCCCCACCAGGATCATGGAAATAGTCACCTCATATATACAGAAATGCCTATTGCAATGGGTGTATAAGATTATACATTCATGATGAATGCATTCATCCATTCTCATTAATGCCTTGCAATTGTATCATTATATATATAGATAAATACATATAATATCTAAGAATTTACTATAAAGAAAGAGATGAATCACTAATTTAACTATAAGATTGCTCAACACAGCATTTTGTTGTTGTTTGTTTTCATTTCTTTGGCTACACCATGCATCTTGTAGGGTCTCAGTTCCCTGACCAGGAACTGAACCCAAACCACACCAGCAAAAGCCCAGAATCATAACCACTAGGCCACCAGGGAACTCCCAACATGATATTCTTTATAATAATGAAATATTTAGAAGCAGTTTATAAGTGACCTATACTTGGGGATTTGTTAAATAAAGTTTGGCTCTTTCAGATGATGAAATATCAGCCTTTAAAAAATCAGGTTTCTGAAGAATAATTAATGACTTGGTAAATAAGCAAATTGTGATAATGGGGGAGAAAAGCAGTATATAAAAGTATATGAACATTAAGATCTAATAAGGAAGAAAAAATGTATACATGGAAAAATGACTTGGAAGGAAAATTACTAAGACTTCATAAGAGGATGTATTTCAGCATGGTGAAATTGTGAATGATTTTTCTTTTTTTCATACGTGTTTCTGAGTTTTCCATATTTCCTACCATGAGCATATATTAGCTTTAAAAAGAGAAAACACAACAAATGCTAATTTCTGTTAAATTCCTTTTCATTTTTCAAAACAGCCACTGTCAGTATTGGGGCAGAGGAAGTTAGCCTTTCTTTTTCTTGGCTATGTGGCATGTGGGATCTTAATTCCCTGACCAGGGATGGAACCCATGCCCCATTGGAGGTACAGCATCTTAACCACTGGACTGCCAGAGAAGTCCCCAAGTTAGCCCATTTTATAGACAGCATAATAAGCACAGAGAAGCTAAGTGACAACCAACGTCACAAAGTGATTGATTTAAGGTCGATATCAGAATTAGGACCCAGGTGCCCTCAGACAGCCTAACAGGCTTTCTGCTTCCCCAGATGGCTTCCTCAGATGACTGTTTTCATGGGCATACGCTCTCCTGCCTTGTCTTCTGGGGTGTGCACACTTAGATAAAACCCTCATTTGGGAACAAACATCTGGGAGGATCAGACCTTAGGGGTAGGAGATAAGAGATGAAAATAAGCCAAAAAGCACTTCGATTCCACCCTAGGGGCCTGACGGTGCTGGGTCATTGGTACAGGCTCATTAAATACTTGCTGGCCAGGCCCTTCTGCATGGGTTGTTCTAAAAGCTTCTCTCAGCAGAGCTGCCCCCTGAGCTCTAGGGAAGCCTGGTCCTCACTGTTCCTCCCCAGGCAGGAAGGGCAGCTCCTCCCCTCAGCACCCAGTAGGGCCAAGCAGTCAGACCTCCAAAGGCTGGGATTTAGAACCACTTGAAGGTTACTTAACTCTCTGAGAATATGATGAAAATATGGACCCTCCACAGAAAAATGCATGCAGACTTGTTCCCACATACTCTCGTTCATAATTCAAGGAGGTGTACAGACCTTCTGAAGTTAATAGATCCCAGGCTTCTGGATCTCAGCAGAAAGCTCTCCAAGGCAGTGTGAACGCTGGGCCCCTCCTCTGAGCCCTCACTAGATTCGCTCCTTCTGTCATCCTTTTGGCCTGCCACCTCTCTGCCTCAATGAGACCTAATTATCTCCTCTCTGGGAGGTGACTCAGGGCCATGATCCTCCCCCCACTCCTGATGACCCATTAGGAGGAGAGGGGAAGTGACTTACATAGAGTCATATCATGAGTCAGTGCACAAGCAAAGACTTGAATATGGCATTCGGGGCTCCCAGGCCTATATTTAGGCCATTGGGAAGGGTGGCTTCTTACAGCGGAATTTGGGCATATGCAGGGCATGGACATGGGCCGAGGCTGTGCACAGCTCTAGGGCGGTAAAAAGACAGAACCTGGAGCTTCATCACCCCTAAGCACTCCTTTCTTGCATCTTAGGATGCAGCTTCATCCCCATCCTGCACAGGAAGAAACTGAGGTAACAGAAAGGAAGGAATTTCTGGCTCCAGTCCAACATTGTTCCTTAGGACCACTGCAAACCTTGGAGAAACCTCAGGCTGTTTGCACATCAGGCACGGCCCCCATGGGATTTCCCTTCTAGGACTTTGCACTGGAGGAAAAGGGCTTTGGCTTGGTTTGGTCAATGTCATGAACTGGCCATCAAGGTTCTCTTATAAAATACACATAACCACAGGTCTTAAGACATAACAGTAGTAGAACTGAAGTCCCTTGTTCAGGGTCAATGAGGAAAAGGTAAAAAGAACCTAGATGTGATAAGAACCTATTTCTGGATCAACAAAGGGAAATCTAGCAAGTCATATTGGTTGATACCAGTAACTTACACCCACTCTCACTGACCATCCCAACCCTGCACCTAAAAGGACCACTGGGAATATTTCCTGAATAACCCAACTTTGGCAGTGCCAGCCAATAGAACTTACTGTGGCTATGGAAATGTTCCATGTGTGTGTTGTCCAGGAGAGTGATCATAGCCACATGTACCTACTGAGCACTTGAAATGTGATTAGTGTAACTGAGACTCTAAATGTGGTAAAGTTTTATTTATTTTTAAGTTATTTAAAATTCCAATTTGAATTGTGTCTAATGGCTGCTGCATCGGACAGCACAGCTCCAGAGGCTCTGGGGGGACGTGAATTTTAGTCATTAACTGATTACTTATTTTACATGCCTGCTTAAGCTTTACCCAAGTGAGTCAGAAAAACTCCCAATTTGTTAGAAATCCTCAAGGGTCTTGAAGGGTTGGGGATGGGCAGAGTCTGAGTGGAAGACTCTTGCAGAAAAGAAGGGAAGGGATCTCTCTGAGCCACATGTTATGAGCCTTTCCCAAGGAGAGGGGGATGAAGTCATCTCACGTCCTGGACTGCATCCTCCAGAGAAGAACCCCTTTTAGGAGTTTAAAGCTCTAAGGATGTCCACTGCAGGAAGCAGGGAATGCTCTCTGAATGGTAAAGATCCTGGCCAAAGGGAGACCAAACAAACACACAGAAATTATCCCTGGGGAAATTACTAGGAAGATACACATACCTTTAGCTGCAGTGAGACCATTCTGAACACAGAGCTCTTGAAGGAGAAAAGGATGGAACAACCCTCCCTGGTGGGTAGCACTTCATACTGCTAGCAGGAGCTACAACAGCACAACCTTTCAGGAAGGTAATTTGGCAACAGGTATCAAAAGCCTTATTAAATGCACATATCCTTTGGTATAACACTTTCACTTCTAGAAGCTGAATTTAAGAAATTAATTCAAGATGAAAAAAAGAGAAATTAATTTGAGATGTATGAAGATTAAGTTACAAGGATGTTCATTTTAGACATGTTTAGGGGGCAAAGAAAAATTGTAAACAATCTCGACTACATGAGCAGATTGTTAAATAAATGATGGAGCTTCATGGAATATATTATGCCTTACTTCCCACGTCTAAGCCAGTAGAGCAAGTCCTCCCTTACCTCCCAAATGTGTTCTGATTCTGTCCATTATTTTCAAACCCACCTGCCACTATCTGAGTTCAAAGCACCCCCTTCCCCGAGACTACTCTGTAGCCTCATAACTGGTCACCTTGCTTCTACTGTTACCCCCTTCAACCACACAGCAGCCAGGGCTGGCTAGCTTGATGATTGGCTACTAAGGTAACTGTTTTTGTTTTAACATAATAAGCACTCATAAACCCACCACCTAATGTAAAAGCTAGGATCTTGACAACCACCTGCATCTAACCATTTGGCTCCCACTCATCCTATCTTCTTCTCCCATACCAGACAGCTCTCATCCTGAATCCTCAATTCCCTTTTTAAATTTTGTAAATATTGTTATTGCATCTATAAAATTCCTAAATATGTATATTTTATTAAAGTTATTTTTAATTTAACAAAAAACACATGTGACATGCACTATCTTTTGAATGTCACTATAGTGCATTCATTTAAACTGCTGCCTAATATTCCATTGTGTTTATAGATCTAGTCTCTCATTAATGGGCATTTAGGGGGTTTTCCTAAATTATTATTGTAAATAATGCTGCCATGAACATTCTGATCTACTTATTGTATACATGCAAGAGTTTCTCTTAGCTATGTATCTAGGAGCAGAATGTTGACATTTTAGGGTATTTAAATGTTAAACTTTAATTGTTTTCCAAATTGTTCACTAATTTACACTCCCATCAGCAGTTTTGAAGAGACTGTGGATCTGCCTCCTTTCTGACACTTAATATCAGAAAACTTAAAAAATTTTACCAATCAAATAGGTGATAAAAATTATCTAATTACAGTCTTAATTTGCACTTCTCTGATCACTGATGACGTTGAACATCTCTTCATATTTTTATGGATCTTGAGTGTTTCCTGTTCTGTGAAATGCTTTACATCATTCATCCATTTTTTTTCTTTTTTTCATTTGGGTTGTTAGTGCTTTTCGTACTTTCTAGGAGTTGTTTTTATGTATTTCTTATTCATTTATTTGGCTGTGCCGGGTCTTAGTTGCCGAATGTGGGATCTAGTTCCCTGATCAGAGATCAAACCTGGGCCCCCTGCGTTGGGAGTATGGAGTCTTAGCCACTGGACCACCACGGAAGTCCCTGTTTTTATGTATTTCTAACACTAACCCTTTGCTGATTGTGTGTGTTGCAAAAATCTATTCCCAGTCTGTAATTATCTTTTCATGTTCTTTAAAATGTTTTTTGATATATAAAAATTCTTACTAGTAATATGGTCACATGTATCTATTTTTCTTTTGTAGTTGACATTTTTGTGTTTATTCAAAAATCTTTCCTTACTCAAATTCTAAAAGATAATCACCTATATTTTTTACTAATAGTTTTAAAGTTGTAGGTTTTTTTTTTTTTTTTAAACATTTCAATCCTTAAACCATCTGGAGTTAATGGTTTTTATATGGTGTGAGGAAGGGATCCAATTTCACCTTTTGGCATATGATTACTTTCAACCTCCATTTATTATATATTTCTTTATTTCCCTGATGATTTGGCACTCTACTTCTATCGTATACCAAAGTTCTATATCTATTTGAGCCTGTTTCCAAACTCTATTGTTTTGGTCGATTTAGGTACTCTTGTTCCAATATCACACACTGTCTTAGTTATCTTAGTTTCATAATAAGCCCTCATATCTGGCAGGGCAAGTCTTCCCTCCCATTTTTCTTTTTTTGGGATTTCAGAAACTCTATTAAGTAACATGAAAAACACTCTTGGGGTTTTAATTTGAACCTGCAGATCAAATAGGGAAGAACTGGAGGACTGACATCTTTATGATATTAAAATTTCCTATCTATAAGTATGATATCTCCCTCTACTTATTTAGTTCTCCTTTTAATGAAACTGCAACTTTTTTTTTCCTGTAGAAGACTTGTACACCTTTTTTTAGATTTATTCTTATGTATTTCATTTTGTCTAATCACATTTTTAATTCTTCTCTCTTCTGTAGCTTGATGGTAGTGTATGAAACACAAATTATTTTTCAATATTAATTTTATATCAAGCTAACTGGCTTAATTCTATGATTTCTAGTAATTTGTATACTGTTTGAGATTTTCTATACAAATGACACATAATGCACATAACGACTATTTCATTTTTCCCTTTCTAATTTGTATGCTTCTCACTTCTTTTTCTTATATTTTTGCACTACTGATAAAGGGAACCTTTGTTTCTTTCCTGATTTTAAAGTGAATACTTCTAACACTCCCCCTCCACTCCTTAAATTGTTAAGGCTTTCCTGGTGGCTCAGTGGTAAAGAATCTGCCTGCCAATGCAGGAGACACAGGTTCAGTCCCTGATCCAGGAAGATCCCACATACCTTGGGCCAACTCAGCCTGCATGTCACAACTGCTGAGCCTGCACCCTAGAGCCCATGTGCTACAGCTGCTGAAGCTCTCAGGCCCCAGAGCTCACGCTCCACGGCGAGCGAAGCCACCACGATGAGAAACCTGCTCACCATGACTAGAGTAGCCCCTTCTCGTCACACCTAGAGAAAAGCCCATGCAGCAATGAAGACCCAGCAGAGCCACAAATAACTAACTAACTAACTGAATAAATAAAACTGCAAACCCCTACCATTAAAAGAAAAAAGAAACTGTTTGTTCTAGTATTTTTATAGTCACTCTTATCTGGTGAGGAAATTCCCTTTCATTCTATTTTATCAAGAATGGTTATTGAATTTTTAGAACTTTTTTTAACAGCTAAAATAACACAGATATAAAAAGCAGTACAAAACAAATATACACTTTAAGTATTATAAGACTAGCACTTCAGCAAAGTCTTTCCTTGGTTCTGAAACAGACACAGCGAGCAAGACACTAACAGCCCTGTAAACAACATCCATGAAAGAATACAAAGCCAGCCACCCAAGAAGCCTCACTTGGGTCCATTCCCTTATAAGCCCCTTCCTCCTCCTACCTAAGAGAATTGTTCTGCTGACTTTTTGGTAATCACCTCCTTATTTGGGGAGGTAGTTTTATCACCCAAAAATAAATCTCTAAACACTATGGTTTAGTATTGCCTAATTCTTCTTCTTTTTTTTTTATAACTAAAACTCCTTTTAAAAAATTATATAAATGAACTTATTTACAGAATAGACTCAGGAACTTAGAAAACAAACTTGTGGTTGCCAGTGGGGAAGGGTGGAGAGGAGGAATAGTTTGGGAATTTGGGATAGACATGTACAATATTGACACTGCTATATTCAAAATAGATAACCAGCAGAGACCTACTATATAGCACAAGAAACTGCTCAATATTTTTATAACAACCTAAATGGGAAAAGAGTTCAAAAAAGAAGAGATACATGTATATGTATAACTGAATCACTTTGCTGTATATCTGAAACTAACACAACATTGTTCATCAACCATACTCGGATGTAAAACAAATTTTTTTTAAAGTTTAAAGTAATAGAAATATATATTTTTAAAAACCTCCTTTTTTTTTTAGAGCTTCTTAGGTTCACAGCAAAATTGAGGGGAAGGTACAGAGATTTCCCATATACTCTGCCCCCATACATGTATGACATCCCCCAATATTATCAACCCCCACAATCATTTGTTACAACTGATGGATATGTTGCCATATCATAATATTTTGACACATCATAATTACCCAAAGTCCACAGTTTACATTATAGCTGATTCTTGGTGTTGTACATTCTATGGATTTGAACAAATATACCAAAATAATGACAGTATCCATTGCTGCGGTGTCATAGAGAATTTTAATTGCCCTAGAAATCCTCCATGCTCTCCCTATTCATTCTTCTCTCTGCTCCAACCCCTAGCAAACAATGATCTTTCTACTGTCTCCATTGTTTTGTCTTTTCCAGAATGTCATATAGTTGGGTTCGTGCAATATGGAGGCTTTTCAGATTGACTTCTGTCACTTAGTGATAAGTATTTACCTAATTCTTAAATATGCCTTCTGAATCTCCTTTATTCCCCTCTTGTAATCTACTTGGTGAAGACACCAGATTGTTGTGTGGTGTTTTCCTCTTTTGGGTGTTGATTTTTATCAAAGTTTTCTCTGAATCTAATGAGATAATGAGGTGGGGATTTCGTCTCTCTTTAATCTGTTAATGAGGTGAATTGCATTTATGGAGTGCAATCTTCCTGAAACAAATCTAATCACCCCGGTTTCCTCCAACAGCTTCTCACTGACCTTAGAATAAAATCCAAAGTCTTGATCAGGTCTTACAAGGTCCAAAGGGCCCTATAAAAAGTCTCATCTACACCCATCTCTGACTTAATACAAAATTTTCCCCTCTTCCTCACTCTCTTTTAGTCACAGTGACCTTCTTATAGTTCCTCAAACATGCCAAGCTTATTCCCAAGCTTTGGTCCTTTATTAGCTGCTCTTTTTTTCTGAAGTGTTCTTCTCCCTGATCTCTACATGGTAGCTTCTCAGCATCATTATGATCTCAGTCCAACATTTCCTTCTTCAAAGAGACTTTCCTGGACCATCTGATCTAAAGTAGTGCTCCAGACAGCCTCACATTACTTGTTATAAATAACCCTTGTCAGCATGTGGAATTATTCTGTTCATTCATTCATTTTATTAGCATCTCTTCTAATCCCAACCCGTAATGTAAACTTCAAGAAAGCTTTCTTCATTGTTTTATTCCTAACATCTAAATTGGTACCTGCCACAGTGTTGTTGTTGTTCAGTTGCTATGTTGTGTTCGACTCTTTTGTGATTCCATGGACTGTAGCCCACCAGGCTCCTCTGTCCATGGGATTTCCCAGGCAAGAATATTGGAGTAGGATTTACTTCCTTCTCTAGGGAATCTTCCTGACCCAGGGATTGAATCCACATCTCCTGCATTGGAAGGCAGATTCTTTACCACTGAGCCATCAGGGAAGCCCCTGCCACAGTGTAGGTCTTCAATAAACATTTGCTGTATCAAAATTATATTATAGAAATTTGTCTGTTGACAGGTAAAGACATTTAAGCCATACTACACTAATAAAAGGAGTATGTATCCATGATAGGATTTTACTTTTGTTTAAAAATGCATCTGTATATGTTTCTGAGTCTGAAGGGTCAAATATCTGGAAGGACAGAGAACAAAGTGAACAGCAGTTACCTCTGGGTGAGTGAGACTACATCAGTTACTGGTATTCATGTTCCTTTGCTTGTCTGTATTTTCTGCTCTGCTTATTTTTTTTGACAAGCACACACTGTGTTTATTATAAAACAAAATAATAAGAGAAACCTTGTTATGAAGAAAGAACAGACAAAGTTCTTTCTTTTAAAAAATCCACAGTCTAGTTAGGAGCACATAAAAGCCCCTCAAATAGCTCGAGAACATATTTACATCAGCACATGCAATTAGCGAATAACACATGGTAAGTGGATGCCTAGCTTTATCCTGAGTGTCATAGGGAGGCCAGGGACTAAATTTATTTAGTATCCCACCTTGCTCCAAACAGAAATTGTGGTTCATAGGAAGAGGCCTCCCAGATCATCTATTTTAGGAGATGAGATATACAAAAATGACACAGCAAACTCTTCTTCCACAACAACTGTGAACTCTTTGTGTTTGATGGCTGTGTCTCTTCTAGATTCGGATTCCCCTAGACGCTACTGAGGACTTACCTGGAACACTGGAGCTCACTGAATGCTACTTGAAATAAATGGTTCAGCATTTATGATACCACAACAGGATCCTTGATAAAATGCCAAATAAAGAGAAATGGGGTATAGAGCTCCAGTTTTGCAGGATGAAAAACTCTAGAGATCTGTGACACAACAATGTGAGTGGACTTACTGCTGAGCTGCGCACTTAAAAATAGTTAAGATGGTGGTACTTCCCTGGTGGTCCAGTGATTAAGACTTCATTTTCTAACACAGGGGGTGCAGGTTCTATTCATGGTTGGGGAGCTAAGCTCCCCCATGTCTCGTGGCCAAAAAAACAAAACATAAGAACAATACAGACTTTTAAAGTCAATACAGACTTTAAAAACGGGGCACACCAAAAAAAAAAAAAACTTTTAAAAAATGGTTAAGGTAGTAATTTTTCTGATATATGGTTTTTACCCCAGTTTTTTAAAATGCCAAATAGAGTGGTACAGACAGTAAAGCATTTAGCCCAGGAGGGATCACTTGGAAAGAGCTGAGCTGGCCTGGGACAGAAGAGTATAATTGATAAGAAGAGGGCAATTCAGAGAAGGGGGACACATAGAAGTCAGCATGCAAATGTATTGGGGGCCAGAAAATAAATGGAAGGGCTCTGATGAACTGCAAAGGGTTAAAGGAGGCCAGTAGTGAGAAGAAGGGTGTGGAGAAAGGGTAGGTTAGAATATGGAAGGTCTTAGATGCCAGGCTGGGGAGTCTGGACTCAAGCCTAGAGGCAATGAGCAGAGACGGAAGATTTTAGATTTGGGAAATGATGTGATAAAAGGGGTATTTTTAAAACACTAATTAGCATTCAAATTAGAATACTGTACACATTAATCTTGAACCTGTTGGAAGGGAAGAAAATGCAAGTACCCAAATCTTTGAATGTGACATTCATATGACAGTCACTGCATACACAGTATCCAGACCAAACAGGTTATCAGAATGAGCTTTACAGGGAACAGTGACGCTATCTCCCACCTCTACTGCCAAAAGATGGATTCTATCCCCCCTGGTCTTGTAAGCTCAGAGGTTTGTAATCTCAAAAACACCTTTTTCTTCCCAGTACTGTAATTAGCTAGACAGTGGGCAGCACTGATGCCCTGACTAGAATACAAAGTATGTAGAAGACTGGATTGAAAACACAGGGCTCCCACATAAGCCAACAGGAACCACGCAGCTCCAGCTGCTGTACGCTGAGGGAATATGCAGGTTCCCACAACTAGAAGGAGCACTTAGAGGCTTTCTCTCAGGCACTGCTCTTCAGCCCAGAAATGAGCAGACTACCCAGTATCTCCCATCTCTGCCAGATAACTTATCTTTTCAGGAACCGAAGACCAGAGTGAACCAAGACCAGTCATCTCCACAGAATAAGGGATAGGTGACTCCACTGGACCAGCCCACCCAAAATTGTTACAGAATATTCCAATTCTTTCATTGAAACAGAGGGAAAACATAAGAAATTATTTTTCATATAGTCAATGGACTATTTTTATTATAATCAATGGACATGCAGCAAAAATAGAAGATGGATAAGCCAAAAAATTAACAAAACCATCATGTTCTAGCATGTTACTATGTTAACAAATATAAATTTGTATTTGTCCTACTGGACATACTATTTTGAAACCTGATATATTTTTTTGTCACTGACCAATCTATTGTGAATATTTTTTAACATCAATTAGTGAATTTCTGCAAAAAAGATGTGTGATGGTTGCATGGTTGTTCCACAATATGGTGACTATGGGAGGCTAGTAAACTCATGTCCCATTGATGGATATTTAGGTTGTCTCCAACCTTTGGCATTAGAAACAATGCTCTGATGAACATCTAGGAACTAAACAACCTCATCCCTAGGATTCTGACATTGGTGATGATGAATGTGTTAAAAAATGTACAATTAAGACCTATTCTGAAGGGAGATTGCTATAACACCTACTGTAAGAAAATCTCATGCCCTTCAGGGACCTGACTCAAATCTCATTTCTTCCACGAAGGCTTCTCTTGACCAGATCTATCCATAGTGCTTTCTCTCCCTCCTGAGAACTCTGATCTGCTTAGCAGGTATGCCCTTCTTTTGGCACTAAAAACCTACCTGGCCTGGCCCCTACCATGTGTCTCCTGTCTCTCCAATTATATTAGAAGCTACCTGAAGACAGAGATCACTGTGAGACTGCTTTGAAGTCCCAAAATAATGGCACATGTGATTAGCACCTAATAAATATTTGCTAAATTATCTCATTTAAAAGCTCCAGGGGAAACTGTAGGAAAACCCTCAAATTTTAATTTGAGGAATGAAGAACTAAAACATAAAAGCGACCCCCCTTTCCTTTGCCCCTCCAAAAGCACTGCTAGAGCTCAGTCCCTGCCTTTGACGTGTTTCAACTCCCTAGCCGTAAACATTCAAATTTCTGACAACTCAAAGAACAGAGGGAATAAATGGAATGCTCTTCTAAAGACCGTCAGACACATGGTCTAGCAACAATGCTCTGAGGGGTTATTCAGGGAGCTGACTCAGTCTCCAAACAGCACTCCCCAGGCTCTTTGGTGAAGGAGATGGGAGAACAAAGGTCAACAAAACAGACCCACTCCAGAAGTTAAGGGAAGGTACTGCTCACTGCCTAATCCCTGGTGAAGGACAGACACAGCGGAGCTACTTGACCACATGGGGCGGCGTCTGCCACAGAGTACAAACAGATGAAGGCAGCCCCCAGAGAACAGGCTTAGTGGTCCTAAAGAAGATGCCCTCCCTCAGCCAGAAACCAGCCCTAGAATGGAGCAAATTTCCAGGAAAAGTAAGCAGATAAACTTTGCTTATGAAGAACTGCCAAGCCTGCTGCCTTTAGGCCAAGGTCTGCCACATAGAAACACAGGTCCACTCTGAAGGGGCCAGAGTCTCACCTGGGGAGGGGCCAAAGTTAATCCTTCCTGGCACTCAGCTACTCTGAGCATTGTCCCTCCAGGGAAACCAGGACACTTTCGCTGAACATCTTCTCTGCCTAGACCTGAGCTAAGAGTGGTGAGGGATGTGGGGAAGAAATCCTGGGCCCTCTCTGTATAAGTGCTACAACCTGGGTAGAGGTCTGAAGTTAGAGATAGAATGGCAGGTGTGGGGACGGGGGTCAGATATTGTTTCTGTGTCCTTGGGTGATGGGTAGGGATGGGAAGTGGAAAGTCAGAAACTGGAAGTCAGAAGTCAGGAGGCCTGGCTTTAGTGCCCTCTGCCACCAGTGACAAGTGACACAGTTTAGAGTGAGTCACTTAACCTCTCCAGGCCTCTAATTTCTACACTACAAAAATGAGAGACCAATCCTAATGCAGCCCCCAAAAACTTACACATCAGAATACTGTTCTGAAAAAAACCACAGAGGTCACAGAAAGGCCTTTAGCGTGGTCAATACTTACATATTTAGACCAAACCAGAAGCCCAGAAAGCCCTGGTGGACCTCCCATGGCTCCATCTCAGGCACACACAGGTAAGCCTGTGCTGGGGTCTCCCGGCAGACCAAGCCCAGACCAGCACCGTACCAGATAGCCTCTACATCTGGATCAGAACCCTACTCAGTCAGGAGGCTGCAGCTCAAGACAACTTGCCTCCCCTCTTCTCAACCCCATTATCTTTGAGTCTGTCTCGACCGGTGATGTGGCAAGAAGTGTAGAACTCAAAATCACATGAGGTAGACAATCTTGCCTCTCAAGAGACCCGATGCTTGCTTCTAAGCAGGCTGAAATCACAATTTTGAGCTAAAGATTTAAGGATTGGGGAGTTGGCTGAAAACAAACAACACCTACCATCCAGGGTCAAAGAAACATATTGTCACTCGAAATATGGGATAAGAGCAGAGAATTGTAGGAATAGGGGAAGAGAGGAAGAGGAGTTAAGACAGGGGAAAGAGTTTGCTGAAATCAGCAACACCAAGGGTTCTAAAATGTGCAAGTCCTTGCAAAACCTCTGTCTGATGCCCCGCATCACTTTCCCCGGCCCACCTGATATTACTGCACAGCTGTTCTGTGTGAGCCCAGGCCCATCCCCGTAGACAGGGTCACACCTCAAGCACACAGCCCCATATGGCCGTTTCTGACATGTGAGGATGCTGCTTAGTTAATAGGGAGTGGGAACAAGTGGATAAAAGCTCCAGGCTCGCATCTTGCCAGCAGACAATTCCATAGGGCACTCTGTGTGATTCTTGGTAAGTCCTGGTAGAAATGAGTCCCCACTGTCCACAGTAGGCACCTTAATGCTACCCCCTTGTATTAGCTCCCCCTCCTCCCCTGCCTCACTCTCATGCACGCTGTTTCCTCATTCCTGCCTCCTGGGACTTCTTCTTGAATAAACTGTACCCATGTCTTCATATCAGATTCTGCTTTCAGGTGAACCCAAACCAAAAACATCAGCAGAGAATCTGCAGCTTACAAGCTGGATAGAGAGGCCTATGGTGACTTGGTATCTTCAAGAGAGGGCTCATTACTCTGAAAAGCTTTCTTGGTAATGCCCAACAAAGCTCTCTTGGCTCTCTGCTCATCCACCATAGCCGGGTACTCAGCTCGAGGGCAAGTCTAGCTTGTCATTGTCCCATCCAGTAAGGCTCAAGGAAAAAGGAAAGGGACTGAAAGTTCTCTCCTGGTACCCTGTGGCTCTCTGGAATTGAATTGTTCAGGAGGCAAGATTACTATAGCACTGCAATTTCCTCTTCCCCACTGCACACTGTCCCATGCTGAGTCCCTCCGAATATCACCCCATTCTAAAAAAAAAAAAAATTAGCAGTCTTTTACAAGAAGCATGATTTCATTTTTGAAAAAGGAGGAGAGTCGTAGGAGGGAAACTACCCAGACTACATGGGAAATACACTCTGAGTGAGAATGCTTTGAAGTGGAGGGAGTATGCAGCGCTGTTCTAAACCCACCCAGAGGGAGGGAGCCTGGGCAAAGATGACATGCATGCACACACACACAAGCCTATGTACACCCTGAAAAATATACACATACATGAGCAGAAAAATAAACAAACAATATCAATGTATTGGCCAGAGTTCCCTTTGAATAATGGGATTATTTTATTCTTTTCATTATACTCTTGTGTATTTTCTACAATGAATGTATAATACTCAGGTTTTTCATTTTAAAAGAATGACACTTGTCCCTTCCACATGATATCTGCAGGGCCTTAAACATAACCTATAAATGCCCACAGATTTAGCTAGGACAATAGCAGATCTTGTGTCTGGAGGTTCTTAGATGAGATGTGGAAACACAAAATATTATCGTTAGCAGGCATTTTCCCCCTCCGTAATTTGGTCTCTCAGAGGAAGTGAAGCACAGAAACACACGATTGCCTGCACACCTCTGTGCCTGAACTCCGACACTTCCCATCACCATCTCTCTTTGCTTCCAGGTTCTGCACCACCCTTGCAGCTTCCCCTGTTGAAGAGCCATGCAGAGAGCCAGCCTAGCAACCTGGCCACTCTGCTGAACACTGAGGGGACGGAAAGGCAGAACTCAGTGAGCTCAGGAGCCCCTGAACCCAGCCAGTTGTTAAGTAGGCGTGAGAATCCATCAGCTGGAAACACTGAAGGCGGGCAGGCAGGCGGAATGATTCTGGGTGAAGGAACATTGTAAATGTTGTCACCTAAAATAGAGCTGAGCTGAGCTTGGCTCCCAGGAACTGCAAGCCTCCTTTCTGCTTCCTGTTGGCTCTCCTCTGGGACCTCGGAAATGCTCCTCAGGCACCACACCTCCTCCTCCCTACTGTCGGGATTAGCCTGGTCTGCACTGCTCCTTGACGCTGCAGGTAGTGGGCAGAGGAGCAGCTGTGACCTGAGGCTCCAGGAGTCAGCCCTGGGGACAGGCTCAACCTCTCCTGGCCCTGCCACTATTCATATTCTATAGGTGGACATCAGGAAACTCAATGAGGTCAAAGGCAGACCTACCAGGGTAATAACAGGGACCACCTATCTCTGCCATCACCTCTACCCCTCCCTACTCGTGCCACTCAACTCGGGCCACATTCTCCTTTCTTTGTTCCATGAACCATCCAGTCACCCAAGTTGGAAACCACAGCATTATCTTCACCAAACCCTCCTCTCCTACCCTCACAGTAATTACTCACCTTGAGGTACTGACTCTCCCTTCAAACTCTCTCCAGTCCCTCACCTTCTTTCCCTTTTCATAGCTCCTGTTGTACTTCAGGCCTTTGTCATCTTTCCCCTGAATTAGTATAGGAACTTCCTAACCACTCTGTGACATCAGTCCTTCCTGATCTATCATCAGGTCTGAGCTAACATCACACATGATCACTTCAATCCACTCTTCAGAAGCTTTTCAGGGGCTCCTCCCCACCTACAGAATGCAGTTCAAACTCTTTAATAGGACTGAAGGTCCTTCACCAGCTCTCTGTGATCCACTTTGCCAGCCTCATTTCCCTTCTTCCCTACCCTCACACCCCATGTTCTAGCCACGCTAGACCTCTCAGAGTTCCCTGGGTTTTCCAGACCCCAGGTGTTAAGGTGAACCCTGCCACCTCTGGCCCCTCTGATAAACCCCTCCCACCTGATCTCCCATCAGCACCTGTACCAATTACTGGGCACTTGCTCATCCAGTTGGGTATAGCTTGTTTTCCTTTGTGTCATCACAATTAGCCTAGAAGAGCTTGAAAGAAAGAACTGTACTTTCATATTCATTTATCCCTAGTACCTGCCACTGTGCCCTCTATGTGACAAATTTTAATATACCTTGCAGCTTACAGTGATGGGACCATTAGTTATCCTCTCACGTGGGTGTCTTTTACCAACAAAATTATAAGCAACTTAAAGATATAGGCCACATCTTAAAGTTCTTTTTATATGCCTAAACATAGTGCCTTGTATACCTCATCAAGCAATTGATAAAGACACAGCTCAATGATAAAAGCATGTATTCACTCATTTCACAAATATTTCTTGAGCATCTGCTATTTCCAGGCACTATTTTAAATACAAGATATGTGACAGAGAACAAAAAAGACAAAAATCCTTGTCCTCTTGGAATCCATAATTCTACTGGAAGAAGATGGACAACATTTATAAGTCAGTGAAATATATTGTTAGGTAATAATAAATGGTGAGGTGAAAAATAAAATGGCAAGAGGAATAAGAAGTAATGGGAGTTGCAGTTTTAGATAGGATGGCCCAAGAAGTCCTCCCTGAGGTCACACTGGGGAGGGAACATTGATGAGGTGAAGGCAGTGAGGGAACGAGCTGTGCAGAGTTACAGAGGAAGCATATTCTAAATATTAAACAGAAGAAACAATACCTCAAAGGTCCAAAGGCAGGAACACAGCTGGTGGTTTCAGAAGACGGCAAGGACCAGGAGGGGTAAAATGGGGGAAGACGGTAGGAGCTGGGATCAGAGAGGTAACAGAAGAGAACATACAAGGAGGCCTTCAGTCACCTCATGCTGGGTGAGGAAGAAAGCCAGATGAGGCTTTGTGCAGATGAACCACACGGGCTAACTTAGTTTTTACTTTGGGTTAATCTGGCTGCTGTGTTCACAATAGATTGAAGAGGGGTGAGTGTGGAAGCAGAGAGACCAATATGAAGGCTATTAAAACAAGAGATAATAGTGGCTTGGATCAAGTGGATAATTGTGAAGGTGATGAGAAAAGAGAAGTTTCTCAGTTAATGGATAAAACTGCCTGGCTGTCTCTGGTAATCATTCCCAAACTCCACAATGACAAGGCCAGTTGTTCAGGTCAAAACTCGTGGAGCCATCCTGCACTCCCCTTCTCCTCTCTCAGTCTACATCCAATCCTTTTACAAATTCAGTACACGCTACTTTAAAAATATCCAAAACCCAACCACTTCTCATCACCTCCCCAGTTATCCATTTGACCCAAGCTACCATTATCTCTTGCCTAGTTATTTTTATAGCCTTCATATAAACTAGGTAATTTCCTACTTTTGATGATAATACCATGATTATGGAACATGTTACTATTAGGGGAGCTTGGGTAAGGGGTGTATGTAAACCTTTTGTACTATTTTTGCAAGTCTTCTGTGAGCACAAATAGGACTAATAGAGGCCTAAGGAGATAAACATATCATATTTTGGAAAGAGTTACTGCTCTCAAATAAATAGAGAATAATAGAAAATAAGGAATAATATATTTCATCAAGATTATGTCTCTACATGCTGCTGCTGCTGCTAAGTTGCTTCAGTCATGTCTGACTCTATGCGACCCCATAGACAGCAGCCCACCAGGCTCTGCCATCCGAGAACAAACATATGGACCCTACGGGGATGGGGAAAAATTGGGAGATTGGGATTGACATATATACACTACTTTGTGGAAAACAGATAACTAATGAGAACCTACTGTATAGCACAGGGGGAAAAAAGATGGTACAATCTGTTTGTAGGACATATATTAACATTAAAAACGCATTCCAATGTATAGTTGTTGTTTAGTCACTAAGTTGTGTCGGATCGATGTGACCCCATGGACTATAGACCACCAGGCTCCTCTGTCCATGGGATTTCCCAAGCAAGAATACTGGATTGGGATGCCATTTCCTCCTCCAGAGGATCTTTCCAACCAAGGGATAAAACCTGTGTCTCCTGCTTGGCAGGCAGATTCGTCACCACTGAGCCACCTGGAAAGCCCCCCAATATATACAGTAGGTGCAGACAGATACTGTTTGACCCCACTTATTCCAGGTACCTAGAATAGTCAAATTCATAGAGTCAGAAAGTATATTGGTATTAATAGATGCCTGGGGCCAGGGGGTGGGGAAGGGGAAGAGAGACATAGTCTTTTTTTTTTTTTTAATTTTCTTTACTTTATTGTGTTGGTTTTGCCATACATTGACATGAATCCGCCATGGGTATACATATGCTCCCCCTCCAGAACCCCTCTCCCTCCTCCCTCCCTCCTCTCTCCCCTGGGTCATCCCGGTGCACCAGCCCCGAGCATCAAACCTGGGCTGGCGATTGATTTCACATATGATAATTAACATGTTTCAATGCCATTCTCCCATATCATCCCACCCTTGCCCTCTTCCACAGAGTCCACGAGTTTTTTCTATACATCTGCGTTTCTTTTGCTGTCCCACATGCAGGGTTCTCGTTACCATCTTTCTAAAGTCCATATATATGCGTTAGCATACTGTATTTTTGTTTTTCCTTCTGGCTTACTTCACTCTGGATAATAGGCTCCAGTTCCGTCCACCTGAGTAGAATTGATTCATCTTTAATGGGGACAGAGTTTCAATTTAGGAAAGTGAAAAACTTGAGAAATGGATGATGGTGAAAGTTGTACAATGTGCCCAGGATTGATGCTCGGGGCTGGTGCAGCGAGATTTCCCGGGGCGGGGGGGAGGGAAGAGGGAGGGGGGTTCCGGAGGGGAAGCATATGTAAACCCATGGTGATATCATGACAATGTATGGCAAAACAATTAAAAAATAAAAAAAAAAATTAAAAAAAAAGTTGTACAATGTGAATGTACTTAGTGCCACTGAACTGTCCAGTTAAATATGGTTAAAATAGTATGTTTTACATTATGTGACTTTTAAACAATAAAAAAGCACATTAAAAAAAGATTATGTCTGTAACTATACCTTACATTAGATACAAAATAATATTCTACAATTAGTAAAGGCAGAAAGAACAGAGGAAATAGAAACCACCAGGCATACATGGCAAACAATTGTTGCAAATAGAATCCACCAATGGATGCTAGGACTAGTGGTCAAAAGTCAGAAGAGAAAAAGCTTACAGAGTTTCAAAGTATATATTCCAAGATATTTGTTAATTACAAAGAGAGAGATAATAACTTTACAATGGAGCAGCTGGGCAGACACCCAGGGGATCAAGGTTATCACCAGGAAGATTGTACTAGGAAGAAGACAATCTCATTTCTATGGGAATTTTGTCAAAAAGGCATAATCGCATTTCAATATTGAGAAAACATTAGACAAATCCAAACTGTGGTTCATTCTTCAAAACAACTGATCAACACTCTTCAAGAAAAGTGTCAAGATCATGAAAGACAAGGAAAGACCAAAAAACTGTTACAGATTATAGAGGGAATGGAAGAAGAATAACAACAAAATACAATGTGGGATCCTAGGTAAGCAGGTGGATCAGAAATGGGACATGAGTAGGAAACTGCTGAAATTCAAATAAGGTCTATAGTTTAGTTAATAGTTCTGCGCCAGTGTTAATTTCCTAGTTTTGATGATTTTACTATGGTTATGCAAGATGTTAATATTAGAGGAAGTTGGGTGAGGGGGATGCAGGAACTCTGTCCTATTTTTGTAGATTTTCTGAGTCTAAAATTACTTCAAAATTGAAAATTGAAAAAGAAAGATTATGTCTCTAAATTAAACATCACCCCACAATTCCAGTCACCTTTTCCTCAATTCTACCTGTAAAATAAGATGAACCTGCTATCCTCTAGGAAATGGATCACTGAGTGGGTCTCTCCGAAAAAGTATCTATCAGGCCTTGAGCTCTCTAGGGTCAAAATCAAGGATGTGAAAGGAAAGATCCCCAAAGCTTTAAATACCTCTCTTTGATGTATAAGAACTCCTCCTGTGAACATCAAAGGACCTGACGACATATCTGAAATTGCCGTTAATGAGCACCAGTTAGCAGTTCACCAGAGATCTCTACCCTCAACTCCACAGGCCAGAGAGTTGTATAAACTCTAGCAGTAAGAAACTGGCTACAGTAAACATTGCACAACCCAAAGTTGATTAAATAAAAAATAGGACATCCATAAGATGGTCTTCTGTGTCCATTTTTTTAAAATCGCTTTTTTCAAGAACAGTTTGCTGTATATGGATTTCCCTGATGGCTCAGAGGGTAAAAATTCTGCCTGCAATGTGGGAGACCCAGGTTCGATCCCTGGGTTGGGAAGATACTCTGGAGAAGGAAATGGCAACTCACTCTAGTATTCTTGTCTGGAGAATCCCCATGGACAGAGGAGCCTGGTGGGCTACAGTACATAGGGTTGCAAAGAGTTGAACACGACTGAGCGACTCCACTATTTCAAAAACAGTTTGCTGTATATTATGACATGATCCTGACTTGGTGTGTATGTGATATGGGAGAGGACAGGTATAAAATTTAAAATGCAGAGGGAAAAATATGCCTTAATTAATAGCAGTTATCTCTAGGTGGTGCGGGATGCTGACAAACCTTTAAATTTTCTTCCTTATACTTTTCTGTTGCTTCTAAATTTTATCCCACAAACATATATTACTATTCTAATAAGGAAAACAGCCCCTCCCCATCTTGCAGGTGAATAAACGGAGTTACAGAGAACCTCATTAACTTGCCCTGGGTTCTTCAGTGAGTCAGGAGTGAAACCAAAAATAAAGACTCTGGTTCTCAAAAGCCTCGCTCATCTCACAAGCTGTCAGCATGTGTGCAGCGGTAGTTTGGGGACAGTGGTTCTTAACTGGGACGACTTTGCCCCCTAGGGGACAGTTGGCATGTCTAGAGACATTTTTGTTTGTTGTAACTCAGGGAGGGGGCACTACCACTGCTAAGCATCTTCCATCACACAAGGATAACAGGGTAACATTTGGTTCAAAATGCTAAGAGGGCTAGTGGTAGAAGCCCTGTTCTAGGAGAAGGCAGCCACAAATGTATACCCCCACCCCCCTCCTCCCCACATTGGACTTTGGAAGAGCTCAGGTGGCTCAAAAGTACATCAGGAACCTCCACCTGCTTCACATCCTGTGTGAGCTGTGGTACCTTCTGTTTCAAAGAGGATCTGACTTGGCAGTTAACAGGCCCCAGGGTGTAAGCACCAAGGACTTTATTACTCACATTAAGCAACCTTCCTCTTCCAACTGGAGAAAAATAAATTGTTCATTTCACACAAGAGCCGTAACAGACACAAAGAGAACACAGCTTCAGATGGAGTTCAACTACCAGAGTCGGGCCAATGCAGGGAGAAGGAGCAGCATCCTAATGTCATGACGCCACTCAGATGGAGGGGCAGGAGGCCTGTCTGCTTTGCCTGCATTTTCACTACTGAGACCTCAGGAGTTCTGGTTGACCATGCCAGGCTTCCCTTCTTCCCAAGTATCTTTAGAAAAGGAGAAAAGGAAATATTCAACAAATATTTATTGAGCACCTATTTTATGCTGGAAACCAAGCCATTTGGGTCTGATCTAGTCTCTCTAAGGTCCAGCCCAGGTCAGGCCCTATTCATGGATTGCTTTGCAATCCTAAAGTCCTCCTAGGGTAAGCTCATCTTTACCTGAACTAGCTTCAGAGAATCTAACTCTGGCTTGTGACTAAAGAGCACAACTAAAACCAAATGAAATGTACATATACTGCAATGAGTCCCATATGGGTCAGCATTTAAATGCTAACTTAAAACCTAGAAGGAAAAAGAAAGCCTATTTACGCCAGCAGTGGAGGGAAAACAATCTTCTGACAAATGAAAATGTTCAGAGACAAGAGTAATGGGCTCAGAAAATAAATAAATAAAGCATGAAGACAGAGGAAGGGGGATAATATGGTTAGAACACAGGTTCTGAAGTCAGACAGGCCCACCTCTACTTCTCCCATCCAAGTACTAACCAGGCCCGACCCTGCTTAGCTTCCGAGATCAGACGAGATCGGGCACGTTCAGGGTGGTATGGCCGTAGACCCACCTCTACTTCTAACTAAGCATGTGTGTTAGTCCCTCAGCCATGTCTGACTCTTTATGACCCCCTGGACTGTAGCCCACCAGGCTCGACTGTCCATGGAATTCTCCAAGCAAGAATACTGGAGTGGGTCGCCATTTCCTTCTCCTTCAGCATATTACTTAACCTCTCTGAGTCTCACTTTCCCATATGAAAATGGGATAATATGGCAATAGTACCACCTTCCTAGGGTTATTGTGAGGACTAAGTGAGATAACAATGTGCCAAACTATAACACGACACTGGTACCTATTCAGTAGATGTTATTTCTGGTTCTTAGGAGCAACTTAGCTCTCACATCCAGGAGCAACTTAGATGGCATCACAAACCTCCCTGGGACATGTGGTTCACTGCCTTATGGATTAGTGCCACCATGTTTCTCCGCCCTTTCAGGAGCAAAATGTCAACTTGGAGCCCAGAACCCTCTTGGGGTAAACTGGACTGACCCACAAGTCCCGGGAGGCTGGTCTGGAAAGAGGTAAGGGCAGGAGGAGAACCTTTGCCTCACCAACATGAGTGGAAGCTCAGCGGCCTGGCTGCACTGTGAGGATTCACCACTCGTCAACGACCCATGGAGAAATCAATATCTCCAAGTGCTGCTGCTGTGGCAGGATGGGGGCACATGAAGCACCTCACCTGCCCTGCCTCACAGTGCCAGTGTCCTCAGAGTGCCAGTGGCCTAAATCTAAACTAGATTTCTTTCCCAGAACTAGGATGAAGGTTCTTCAAGAGTAGAGTATTGTACTCTGAATTTCCCATAACACTCTAAATAGGATATTATGCACAGGAGGCACTTTTAAGAATGCTCTGAACTAAAAACTCCTTTACTGTTATCAAACAGAACCAGGAATGTGTTGCTAAGTTCACAGGTGAAAGCCAAGTATGCCAGGGCTGTTTCCCTCTCCCATATACAAGGGGCAGTGTCTTAGTTGCACCCAGAACCCTCAGTATTTTAGGTGGAGAACTCCTAAAGCATCCCATAGATGGTTGCTCTCCCAGGAGGTTCTCCAAGACTTGTTAATTATTGTCTCGATATCCTTGGAATCTGGCTCCACTTCACAAGGTCCACTGCCTTGGTTCAGGCCCTTCTATCCACTGGAGGGTGCTCTCTGTCACCAACTCCACCGGCCCCCACCCCCCAACTCCCATTTGTCCCACACATAGCCATCAGAAACCAAAAACTAATCAGGTCACTTTACTATTCAAAAGCCTTCAAAGAACTTTTTGTCTTGGGACAAAGAGCAAAGACAAAACTTCTCAGAGTAGCATATAAGACCCTTTCCAGTGGGCCGCTGTCTATATCTTAGCAGCAGTATCTTCCACCACTCTGGACATAGTGCATTGCAGGCCTTCACATCATTACCCATGTTACGTCATTGTACTTAAAGTTCTTTTGTATCATCTTCTCCTAGTCAGTCATTCCTCATTTCTTCTGGCAAACTCCTTAGTCTCCTTCAGGACTGTGGGAAGCAAGCAGCATCTGAGTTGGTTCCTAAAGATCTTGCCTCCTAATTTCCCTGCTTCTAAGCAATATCTTCCCTTTGAGTGTGGACTGGGCCTAAAGACTCACTTCTGATAAATAAAATCCAGCAAAAGAGATGAGATGTCACTTCGGTGGCTGAGTTATAGAAAGACTGTGTCTTCGATCTTGTTTGTGCCCTCTTACTCTCTTCCTTGCTTGCTTGAGGGTAAGTCAGCTGCCATGTCATGAACCACCCTATGGTGAGATCCATGTGATCAGGAATGGATGTCTCTGGCCAACAGCCAGTGAGTACCTGAAGCCTGTCAATGACCATGTGAGTGAGCTTGCAAGCCCCTTGTTGAGTCTTGAGAGGACTGCAGCCCTTGCTGACTCTTAGTTGTAACCTGATGAAAGTCTGTAGGCCTGAGCACTCCATCAAGTCCCATCTGGATTCCTGACTCACAAAAATAGAAAGCTTGTTGTGAGAAAATAGAAGTCTTGTTTTAAGCCACTAAATTTTGGAGTAATTTGTTACATAGTCATAGACAGCTGATATACGGGCCAACTCAAATGCCACTCATTTATTAAGCATTCCTAACACTCTCTTCTATCCCCTAGTCCATCTCCACTTCTCCCATTGCTCATGGGATCGATCCAAACTTCTTAATACAGCCCTCAAGACCCTACATAATGATTCAATTCAACCCACCCTGCCAAACTCATCTTTCATCACTACACATGGCACCTGGGATAACTGATCTTTAAACTGCTCCAACTTACCCCAGTTTCACCTTTATTCCTTTGCACATACTATTCCCACTTTCTGGAATCCTTCTTCCCTCTCTCTCTACCTAGTTCATTTGCATTTGTTCTTCGAAGTCCCAGCTCATATCTTTTTCCTTCAGGAAGAAACAACTTTAAAGGTTGAGTTTAGGTATTTTCCATTTGTGCCAATGCCTTTCCCTTGTACTTTTCTACTTAGAACACTTATCACTTTGTGCTGTCAGGGCCTTTGACTCAGTCTCCTGGCCTGGACTGCAAGCTCTTTGAGGGCGAGACACCTTTCGCTAGTCCTGTCTTAACTTGTAGTCAGTTAAATACACTTGCACCCATGCAGTTGAATGAATCTGGAGAAAAGGACACAGCCACGTACTCTGGTCTCACTTTAATTCACGACCATAAACCAAAGAGAGGCCCTTAAAGATCCCTGACAATACTGTCCCTCCCTAGCTTATTCTATTCACTCACCTACTCTCCTTGATGACAGCTTCACACCTTTCTTCTTAAATCTCTCACACTCCACACCTACACTCTCAGCTGATGACTTTGTTTTCTACTTCACTGAGAAGACTAAAATCAGAAGAGGATTTCCAGACTCCCACCACATTTATGTACCTACCATCATCCATCCACACTAACTTTGCCTTTCCTGCTGTTACTAAAGATGAACCATCCATGGTCCCAGAGCCAAACCTTCTATTTGTGAACCAGACCTCACCCCTCCCCTACTCTAGAAAATCATTCCAACAATCTCCCCTCACACTCCAACAGCATTCTTTTCCCTCTCTCACCCAGGTTGTTCCCACCAGCATGTAAACATACTGTTACTTCTCTTATATTAAAGAACAACAATAGAGTTTCAATTTGAGAAGATGAAGAAGTCCTGGAGATGGATGGTGGTGATGGTTACATGTGATTATAATTTACACCACTAAGTGTACTCTGAAAAATGGTTAAAATGATCATTTTGATGTGGGTTTTAGCACAATAAAATAAGAAGAAAAAAAAAACCCTCCTGATTCCACTCCCCCTACCAGCTACCTCCCTGTTACAGTTTCCCTCTGCACTGAACTTGCAATAAATTCCTTCTCTTTCATTTTCTGTTAAAGCCACTCAAATAAAGCTCTAACCTCCATTACTACACTGAAACCACTAGTCAAGATCCTCGTTGACATGCACATTGCCAAACCCCATGGTGAATTCTCCCTCCTCATCTTCCTTGACTGATCAGTAGCATGGAACCAATCCGTCTCTCCCCACCAACGTGGTGCATTTTTCTCTCTTGGCTTCAGGATCACCACACTCACTTGGCTTTCTTCCTGTCTCACTGGTCACTTCTTCTCAGTCTTCTTTGCTGACTCCTTCCTTCCCCATCACTTCTTTTTTTTTTTTTGGCCACACCACATGGTATGTGGGATCTCAGTTCCCAACCAGGGATCAAACCCACATCCTCTTCTGTGGAAGCCCAGAGTCTTAACCACTGGACTGCCAGGGAAGCCCCTCCTCCTAACCTCTTATCACTGTAGTGTTCAGGACTCACTTTGGTCCTTGTTCTTCCTTTCTGCTCTACCCATATTCACTCCTCTGTGACCTCATTGGGAAAGACTAGAGATCTCTTCAAGAAAATTAGAGATACCAAGGGAACATTTCATGTAAAGATGGGCACAATAAAGGACAGAAGTGGTAAAAGAGAAGCAGAAGATATTAAGAAGAAGTGGCAAGAATACACAGAAGAACTATACAAAAAAGATCTTAATGACCCAGATAACCATGATGGTGTGATCACTCACCTAGAGCCAGACATCCTGGAATGTGAAGGCAAGTGGGCCTTAGGAAGCATCTCTACAAACTAAGCTAGTGGAGATGATGGAATTCCAGCTGAGCTATTTCAAATCCTAAAAGATGATGCTGTGAAAGTGCTGCATTCAATATGTCAGCAAATTTGGAAAACTCAGCAGTGGCCACAAGACTGGAAAAGGTCAATTTTCATTCCAATCCCAAAGAAAGACAAGGTACAATTGCACTCATCTCACACGCTAGCAAAGTAATGCTCCAAGTTAGGCTTCAACAGTACTTTAACTGAGAACTTCCACATGTTCAAGCTGGATTTAGAAAAGGCAGAGGAACCAGAGATCAAATTGCCAACATCCAATGGATCACAGAAAAAGCAAGAGAATTCCAGAAAAACATTTACTTCTGCTTTATTGACTCCACTAAAGCCTTTGACTGTGTAGATTACAACAAACTGTGGAAAATTCTTAAAGTGATGGGAATACCAAACCACTCTACCTGCCTCTTGAGAAATCTATATGCAGGACAAGAAACAATAGTTAGAACTAGACATGGAACAACGGACTGGTTCTAAATTGGAAAGAAGTACATCAAGGCTACATATTGTCACCTTATTTAACTTATATGCAGAGTACATTATACAAAATGCTGGAGTGGATGAAACACAGCTGGAATCAAGATTTCTGGGAGAAATAACAGTAACCTCAGATATACAGATGACACCATCTTTATGGCAGAAAGTGAACAGGAATTAAAGAGCCTCTTGATGAAAGTGAAAGAGGAGAGTGAAAAAGCTGGCTTAAAACTCAACATTCAAAAAACTAAGATCATGGCATCTGGTCCCATCACTTCATGGCAAATAGATGGGGAAACAATGGAAACAGTGACAAACTATCTTTTCTTGGGCTCCAAAAATCACTGCAGATGGTGACTGCAGCCATGAAATTCAAAGATGTTTGCTCTTTGGAAGGAAAGCTATGACCAACCTAGACAACATATTAAAAAACAGAGGCATTACTTTGCCAGCAAACATCTATCCAGTCAAAGCTATGGTTTTTCCAGTATGGATGTGAGAGTTGGACCATAAAGAAAGCTGAGTGCTAAAGAATTGATGCTTTTGAACTGTGGTGCTGGAGAAGACCCTTGAGAGTCCCTTGGACTGCAAGGAGATAAAACCAGTCAATTCTAAAGGAAATCAGTACTGAATATTCTTTGGAAGGACTGATGCCTAAGCTCCAATACTTTGGCCACCTGATGTGAAGAACTGCCTCATTGGAAAGACCCTAATGCTGGGAAAGATTGAAGGCAAGAGAAGAAGGAGACAACAGAGGATGAGATGGTTGGATGGCTTCACTGACTCGATGGACATGAGTTTGAGCAAGCTCTGGGAGTTGTTGATGGACAGGGGAGCCTGGCTTGCTGCAGTCCGTGGGGTCACAAAGAGGCAGACATAACTGAGCGACTGATCTGAACTGAAGTAATACTACCAGTATAATTAGATGATTCCCCTAGTTATACCTCCTGCCCAAATCTGACTCTCCACTTAACATAAGAAAAAGATCTAAAACCTTATCTCCTCCTAAAGATTGATCCACCCAAAGTCTTCTTCAACTCAATGGCAATATCACATTTCCAATTGCTCAGATTAAAATCTTAGAATCATTTTTCACTCCTCTTTTTCTCTTCCACCCTTTATGCTATCCATCAGGAAATCCTTTGGGCTCTCTTTTTAAAATATCCAGAATCCAGCCTTTTCTCACCCCCTCCTTTACCTCTGCAATACTTCAAGCCACCACCATCTCTTACCTAGTCTGTAATGGCCTTCTTGTTAATTTCTCTCATCACCCTTGCTCCTGCAAGTCTATTCTCAACACAACAGACTTTGTGATCCCTTTCAAATATAAGTCAGATAATAACATTTCTCTACTCAAAACTCTTCAGTAGATCTTTTTTTTTTTTTCACAGAAAGAAAAAGCCAAATCTTCACAATGGCCTACAAGGCCCTACATGATCTGACACCCATTGCTTCTCTAACCTCAGTTCATTCCATTTCAGACATATGGGCCTTTTTGCTGTTCCCCAAACATGCCAGGCATGCATCCACCTGAGGTGGAATTCCCTCTGTGTGAAATTCCTCTCCCCAGGCTATCCATATGTTTAACTTCCTCACCTCCTTCAAGTCTGCTCTTACATCACTTTGTAAATTAGGTCTGTCAAAACCACCCTGTACAAATTGTAAACCACATCCCCCTGTACCCCTTTCCATCCTTTTTTTCCTTTTCATAGTATTTACCACTTCTAAACACTACTTAATTTACTTATTTTTAATGTACATTCCATATTATTAGTCTCAACCAATAGAAAGCTAATTCCACAAGGGCAGAGACTTTTGTTTGTTCAGTATTCCAAGCATCTAGAAGTCTTGATATACAGGGGGAATTCTGATATTGTTGAAGGAGTAAATGAACAAGCCCAGCATAATACCTAGAGCATAATAAATGACTACCAAACGTTCAATAAATGAATGGTCCATCTATCACTAAGCTGTGAGCTTTTCATGGGCAGAGAAATGACTTATTCATCTTTGTTTCCTCATTACCCAGGACAGTAATGGAGATTCAATAAATGTTGATTAAATTAAAAAAAAAAACCTGAACATGAGTGAGGTGAGACTGGAAATGTGAGGTGCCAACATGCTGAGGTTCATATTCTAAGTATCCTATTTCTTCCATGGCCACTCCCAGGTTGGTATGTTCCACTTCTGGATCTTTCAGAACATAATTCTCAATGACCAGAATGAAGAGATCAGGCAAATGTGATAGAGGAAGGGCCACCTTACCGAAGAAGGGCTTCCCTGTAGGTCCTAACTAAGGTATCATCATCGGACCACTCAGGCAGGTTGGGCACACAGTGAGTCCGTAAGTAATGGATGCAAACCAGGCTCCTTCGATGTCAGGCTTCCAGGTCCCAAATTCTGATAATCTAGAAACTGGAAAATCAAGTTACTTCAACAAACACATGCCTTGTATTCCTCCTTTCAGGGATCACATCTCAATGGGGAAGGCTGGCATTGGCTCAGATACCTTTGTAATCCATCATTCATTTCTAACACGGGGAGGAAGGGGGTAAAATGACTCCTTATATACCATCGTAGGGTCGGCTGTTCCTACCTGCCACACCCTCCAGTCAAGAAGGAAGCAATCAACCTTCCAGAGCCCTGCTTGCTCTGGAGAACACAGAGGCAGAGGTGGCAGGAAGGGGGTGGTGCTGAAGGAGAGCTGGTGCCAACCTGGAAGTCAGGCAGGAGGAGTGAGGATTCTGTTCCTGCCTCATTCTATGACCTTGGGTGAGTGAGTTCACTCTCTGGGCCTTAGTTTCCTCATATTTAAAACTAAAAATTTGAGCCCGATAATCTAACTATTTGCTTGTTATAAAAATGTAAACTATTATTAACCACTGTAATTTGACCATTTGACAGGACAACACTGTTTGCATATACCTCCCAGCAAATTCACCTTAATCTCCTCATCCTCAGCTCAGCTGTCATTCACTCATAAAACTAAACAATCCTGCTGCCAACTGTGTGCCAGGCATTGTGCTTAGGCCTGGGTATACAGCTGTGAATATGACAGATACAGTCTCTGCCCTCAGGAGTCTATGGTCTAGCAGGGAGTAGATATTTGACCTCCAAAGATGTTTCAGTCACTGCCATGAATAAATTTGAGAGAGAGTGGAAGTGATTGTGGTGGTGCTAGAGTCGGCAGATGGAGCAGGATTATGCCTAGTCTGGGTTTCAGAAAACCTTCCTGAAGGAAGTAACATCTGAGTTGAGCTCAAGACAGATAGGAATGAACTAGAGGAAAAGAAAGGGCATTTGAGAGACAGAAACGAGCACATACAGGTGCCCTAAGGAAGGAGTCGTATCTTGTCAAGGCCAATGTGGCCCAATGTAGAGTGAGGACCAGATGGGTAGAGAAATGGACTCGAAGAAGTAGGAGCTCCAATATTGTTGAAGGAATGAATGAGCCCAGCACAATGGGCCACATAGGCAAAAGTGAGCCCACATGAGGCCTTACAAGAAAAATGTGGTTTTTAATGACTTAAAAAAAACCTCATTATTATTGTTTTTTTGCCATATGGTACAGCATGCAGGATCTTCATTCCCTGACCAGGGATCAAACCCGCATCCCTTGCACTGAAAGTGTGGAGTCTTAACCACTGGATCACCAGGGAAGTCCTAGAAGTTGTCTTAAAATATGTTAAAGTTAGTGAAAGGGGCTGGAGCAGAGTAGGGGCAGTGGAGTGAAATGTGATCAGACAAATGGAGAGAGCAGCATGGAAACATACACCACCGTATGTAAAATAGATAGCCAGTGGGAATTTGCTCTGTGACTTAGGGAGCTCAAAACAGTGCTCTGTGGTAATCTAGAGGGGTGGGATAGGGTGGAAGGTGGGAGGGAGGGCCACGAGGGAGGGGACATATGTATACCCATGGCTGATTCATGTTGATGTATAGCAGAAACCAACACATTATTATAAAGCAATTATCCTTCAATTAAAAATAAATGAATTTTTTTAAAAAAAAGCTCTTTATGTGGAGAATGAACTCTAAGGGGCACAAGTTAACACAAAAAAGCCAGTAATGAAGCAACTTCAGTGAAACAGATGAAAAATGATCAGTATTTGATATGGGTGATATCAGTGGAAAACAGATAAATTCAGGAGAGATTCAGGAGGAAAAAGTGATAAGATGAGAGTAGCTGTGAGGGGCAGGTGATAAAGAAGAAAGTACCAAAATGCAACCTAAGTGGTTAAGTTGGGAAACACTATCAGAGGACCAAGTTTGGAAAGGGGGTGACACTATTAGTTCATTTTGGGACATGTTGAGTTTAAGACTGCTGTGAGATACTAAGTAGAGAAGATGAGTAAGAAGGTAAATATATAAATCTGGAGCTCAAAGGTCTCCAACTACAAAATTGAAGGTGTGAATTTGAGAGTCCTCATAGACACAATAAGTGAAGCCATAAAAACAGCATATGGAGAGAGTGTAAGAGACATAAAGAAATAAGGGCTTCCTTGGTGGTCCAGTGGTTAAGAATCTGCCTTGCAATGAGGGGACATCGGTTCAATCCCTGGTCCAGGAGGATCCCACATGCTGCAAGGCAACCAAGCCTGTGTGCCACAACTATTGGGCCCATGCTCTAAAGCCCGTGAGGTGCAACTACTGAAGCCTTTACACCCTAGAGCCTGTGCTTCACAACAAGAGAAGCCATTGCAGTGAGACGCCCGTGCAACTGGAGAACAGCTCCTGTTCATCCCGATTAGAGAAAGCCGGCATGTAGCAACAAACACCAGCACAGCACCCCACCCCCAAAAAAGGAAAGAAAGAGAACCAAGGATAGAGACTTGAGAAAAACCTCACATTTAAAAACTGAATAGAGAAGAAAGAGCTAGAACATAAAAAATAAAAATAAAAAAGAGAGAGAGAATACAAAGGAATGGCGAGAGATAGAAGGAAAACTAAGATTTTGACATCACGGTAGCCAAAGGAACAACATATTTCAAGAAGCCAGGATTAGTTAATCCTATTAAAGTGCTGAGAGATGAACTTAGAACATTTTTGATGGAGGGGGAATTGGGGAAGCAGCCAAAGGGGTGAGAGAGGAGAGGTCATGAAATAGAGACAAGATAGTAATATATAAAGTGTTCTTGCCTCTGTGAAAGAGGAGAGAATGATAGGCTATAGTTAAAGAGGGGAGATACTTGAGTATGTTGAGAAATGGATTAGAAATGATTCAGCAAAGAAGACAGTGGAGAGAAAGAAAAGTCAACAGTATCAGGAGCCTGAGAAGGTGACAAGGGCTAGACTATAGGGCAGAGCTGGAAGACTGGCCTCAGATGACAAGACAGCTCCTCTGTGCATCAGAAGGGAGGGGGGCATTGTTCATAGCTGCATCAGTTACAACTGGCAAGGTATGAAGCAACATAAGTGTTCATCAGCAGATTAATGGATAAAGAAGATGTGGTATGTGTGCATGTGTGTGTGTGTGTATAATGGAATACTAGATATATAGACATATAGATATACATAATGGAATACTACTCAAGCATAAAAAAGAATAAAATTTTGCCATTTGTAGCAACATGGATGGACCTGAAGGGCATTATGCTAAGTGAATTAAGTCAGATAGAGAAAGACAAATACTCCGTTATATCACTTATATATGGAATCTAAAAAATAAAAAAGAATCAGACTCACAGATACAGAGAACAAACTATTGGTTACCAGTGGGGAGAGGGAAGGGGAGGAAGGGCAATACAAAGATAGAGAGGAAAGGGTTATTATAGGATTATATGAAATCATGTGTGTGAAACTTTTGAAAATTGTAAAACACTAGAGAATTCAAAGAATCATTCAATTAATAAGAGAAGAAGAAGGGAGGGGGAGAGGAAATGAGAGTATGAAGGTCAGTGTATACTCATCCCTCCAAACACACAGTCATAAAGTCAGCTCTGCTAATGTTTTCCAGAGAAAACCTCAAAGTCTACAGGCCCTCATACTCTCGGTGAGCAGTGTAGATCACAGGAAGCAAACAACCCCTGTGGGCCCAGTCTTGACACCTCATACAAATCACACTGCTTCCTCTGCCCTGCTCACAAGTCAGAACAAGGCCAAATGGGAGCTGCTTCCAGCCCTGAGGTCCATGGGTGATGTGATAGGATCTCTGCAAGAAAGCCCAGGTGTAACCAGATCAAACCTGGGGACATGACTGCAAACAGCAGTGAAGGAGAAGAGATGTCACAAAATGCCAGCCACGTCAACAAAGAATCAGAGGGGTGTGTTAAGAGGGAAAAACAGCCCCATTCTTTCATGCAGTAACTCTGGAAGGGGCAAAGGCTGCCCAGCTGCCTAGCAGACTAAGCTCTTATTTTGCACCCTGTGGTCCTTAGGGAGCTGCCTCCCGTGTCACTGCCCAGGCACCTAACCTACCACGCCCCCAAGCCTGGCATCTAGAGGAGTTTCTCCAGCTCATAACCATAACTGTGACTCTAGGACAAGAATTCAATCAGCATCTTTTAGCCCAAAGTGCAGAAACAGCACTAGGACACCAAGATTTAAGAGGACTAGTGCTTACCAAGGTCACGGGAAGGAGAAATCCAACACACAGAGGCTGCCAAATCCCTGGTCAGAACTTGACACCTATAGATCAAAACCAACACTCCCCACCCTCTGCCATCCAGGCCCTGCTCCCCCAATCTGCTGTCTTGCCAACCCTTTGGACATTCCTTCCATGAACCATAGAGTGAATACCTGTTTACGGTGCCAGTGCTTCTAACAAAAGCTTATTCCTCAGGGAAAATCAACACAAAAGCTTAATTCCACACAAAGAACTGTAGCGGGAACCTATTTAAGAATGCTGCCTCTTAAGTCCCTGTCACCCAGAGTCTCCAAAGTACTGGGGAAAAGACAGAAGGAGAAGAAAAGGCAGAAAAACACGGGGAGGTGATAACTGACACTTAGCCGACTGTCTATAATAAGCAAATGACATAATAGAAATAAACACAGCTTTGTGGAGAGATGCTGCAAACATGGCCCTAGCAGGTCCAGGGGCTCCGGGGAGTCACGCTGGGCTAGAAACCCGGTTATTTCTAGGGCACCAAGAAGCATCTGACCTGAATCAGGAGCCTCTGGAAGCAGGGGCCAGAGGGCCAATCAGAGGCTGAGAAATACAGCACAGCTCCAGCCAGGGGCCTTGGTCACCGGCCTACATCCAAGGTTGTGTATGCGTGCTCAGTTGTGTCTGACTCTTTGAAACCCCATGGACTGTAGCCTGCTAGGCTCTTCTGTCTGCAGAATTTTCCAGGCAAGAATACTGGATTGGGTTGTCATTTCCTTCTGCAGAGGATCTTCCCAACCCAAGGATCAAACCTAAGTTTCCTGCATTGCCACCTGTGAAGCCCTTTTCTCAACCCAGGGATCGAACCCAGGTCTCCTGCATTGCAGGTGGATTCTTCACCAGCTGAGCCACAAGGGAAGCCCAAGAATACTGGAATGGGTAGCCTATCCCTTCTCCAGCAGATCTTCCCAACCCAGGAATCAAACTGGGGTCTCTTGCATTGCCAACTGAGCTATCAGGGAAGCCCCCAAGTTTGGGCTGGGGAAAAACAAAAAACAGAATTCTTCAAAGAACTCCATCCAGTGATGTCTTGAGTCTCCTCATCAACCAGGAAGAAATGCCCAGATAATCAGTAAGAGCAAATAATCCCCTTATCGTTCCTCTTTGTTTCCAGACTGGCTCTGCCTAGAAAGCATGGTTCTGAGGAGCATCATCACTTAGAACCAGTGTGGCCAGCTTGGAACACACCTCAGTGTTTCATTCCTAGATGTAGTGTAGGGAAGAGAAAGTCCACTTTTGTAGGTTGTTGTGAGAGTCAGATGAAATCATATCTGCTTGGAAAAGGTTAATGCCTCTTCCTTACCCCTCTTTACCTGAGGATTTACATTCATAACCACATATTCTCAGTCTACATTCTCTGAACCTACAGCAGAGGACAAGGCTGAGGGGGATTGGGGGTGGGCGAAGTGGCTCAGAAGGTTCTCTGCCATTCAACTTAAAGATGGAAAGCCCAGGAACTTCCCTGGTGGTCCAGTGGTTAAGACTCAAGCTTCCACTACAGGGGGTGCAGGTTCGATCCCTGTTTGGGGAACTAAAATCCCACATGCTGCACCGCATAGCCAAGAAAAAAAAAGGGTAGAAAGTCCATATTCAGATGCTCCAAGAAGATATTGAAGTAATAACTGGTATTAATAAAGAAGCACAGGATTTGCAATTGAGTCCAAAGAGCTTTCAAAAGGTAAAAGAAAACAAGAATAGAATTTATTCTAAAGAGAAGCTTCACAGACAGTGTCTTGGTCATACTGTCACTTAGAGGGTTTATGCTAGAGGTTTACAAGACAGGGATAGGAGACCCAGCTCCCCACCTTCTAACACCCCAGGGTCCAAGACAATCAAATCCAGGGTAATATAAAGTCTCCATGAACCAAAATGCATCTCGCCTTCCACTTCTAGGTAGAAGCAGAAAATGACAACAAATTGTCACTAGAGATTTTTTTTCTTTTATCAACAGGCAGGACAAGTCCTAAGATTAGGACATATATATTCAAACCAAACTTTTGCTTGCAAAGATCTGTGCAATGAGAAAAGATAATAACACATGACAAGATATTCAAGGACAGACAGCATTCTATAATTACCGAGACAGCAAAATGTCCCAGTGTATTTTAGCAAGATCTTCTCTAGCAAAGGTTGAGAGAAAATAGTTTTTCATGTAGAAAAAAAAATTTGTATAAGTGGCCCACCTAGTTCCCAGAAAAGAATTAGCTGGTTTCATCATATCTACTATGCCGTCAGTTGTAAGGCATGGCCAAATTTCAGAGATGTTAATGTATGGAGTTGGGGGGAAGAGCATCAGAGAGCCAATGAAACAGGATATACCTGCTGGAGGAAATAGTCTATGTTGCAAATCATACTCCCACTCTGTGGCCTTGCCCTGTAAGTCTTTGGCAGAGGGACCATGAAGAGGTTATGCAAAAGACACTCTCAGAGCATTAATCTTTAAGAGTTAGCAAACTGGTTAGTCATTGTAATAATAACAGCACACTCTGATACAGCACCTTGCAACCTCAAAGCACTTTCACAGACATTATTTCCTCTAAGCCTCACAATATCCCTGCTAGGTAAGAAAAGCAAATATCACTAACCTTCTTTTTCAGTTAAAAATAAAACAGATGCCCAAAGTTCAGTTGTCCTAAGGTCACAGATCTAGTATGTGGCAAACTGAAGTTTAAAGCGACATCTCTCTCCTAGGACTGTGCTCTGTGTTACGAGATGAAGTCTGAGGTTAGGACCATTCCTGCATGTCCACTGAAAAAGTCAAAGAGTAATATCTGACCTCTGTATTTTTAAGTTCCATCTCTACTCAACACTTGCCCTAAGAATGATGTTTAAAGGCCTAAGTGGGGCTTTCCTGGTGGTCCAGTGGTTAAGAATCCACCTTGCAAAGCAGGGGACACCGGTTCAATTCCTGTTCCAGGAAAATCCCATATGCTGCAGAGCAACTAAGGCCATGTGCCAAAACTACTGGGCTCTAGAGCCTGCAAGCTGCAACTACTGACCCACATGCCTAAAACCCATGTTTTGCAATGAAAAGTCACCTCAATGAGAAGCCTGAGCACCATAACAAAGAGTAGTCCCTGTTGACCTCAACTAGAGAAAGCCTTCACAAAGCAATGAAGACCCAGTGCAGTCAAAAATACATAAAAATTTTTTTTTAAGGTCTAAGGGGTATGGAATACTAGAATGGACCATGCTTTGACTTTCCACTGGAGGTCACCATCCATGATGTCTTGATCTAAGAGAGCAATCTCCACCACTCAGGTATCCCATCACACAGGGATTCCCTGAGATAATCGTCTCTGCACCCATAACATGAGTGTGGTCTCATGTCTTGTCAATTTCTCCTTTAGTCCAGGCAGAAGGGTCTCAGGACTCCTGTCTTTATCTACTTAGGGAACAAAGACCATAAGAACTTTATTTACCCCTGCCTAGAGCATGGTAGCAGAGGGACGTGGGGCTGGGAGACCCTTGAGCAAAGTCAGAATGGTCTCCCCATCTAGGAGAGGAACAACCACAGCCCACAAGCCAACAGGCCTTATTTTAGGAAATATTTAGGTTCATCCCCAAGTAAGAATAGCCTAGATGTACGTACACCTAAAACAAACAGGCTCTCTCCTCAGCCCTCCACTCTTCCCTTCTTACAGTTTTCCATCCAAGAGTCTTCTACTCTTTCAGCATCACTGTGCACCCCTCAGCCGTGGACCTGGGATTCAAACTCTCCAGTCCAATCCTCTCACCTGGGCTCCAAACCTCCACCATGGAAATGTCAGCCTTCTCTGCTACTGTTTCTCCAACTCATGGTTTATGTTGCAACCTAATGAACCACTTCCCATCCTAGTTCAGGTCAAACAATTACTGAGCTACATCCTATGCCATGTGCTGATCCCACAAGATGTTTTGAATTTTCTTTCTTCCATGACTTTATCCAAGCTTTTGTCTCTACCAGGAATGACCTTCCTTACCCTACCACCAACAACCAAAGTCCAACCCATCTCCCAAGCTCCTTCTCCTTTGAGTCTTTTCTCATGTCTCTAACCAGACATGTCTCTAATAAATATGGATTTATGATACATGTATTTATCCTCCCTATTATTTATGTGCTGCCCTCTCCTGTAGCACAGAATCTAGTATCCTTAACAACAATTTGACCATCTGCCATTCCCTCACTAGAACTTTACAAGCTCTTTGATGGTATATCCATGTCACACTCATTTTTACATTTCCTGCAAAGACTTCTGCACTAAGAAAGCACCCAATAAATGTTTGGCTTTTTATTGTCGATGGTATTTTCTAGTTGGGTCTCCCATCAACTGGAGGAAGCCTAGAATAATGGTCTGGATTCAAAATCCTGGTTTGCCATTTATTTATAGCTTCATGACCTTGGGCAAGTTAGTTCAGCTCTCTTTATGCTTGCGTTTTCCCCTTTGTAATAAAGAGGATAATAACAGTATTTATTTCATACGGTTATTATGAGAACTAAATGAGTTAACATTTATAAAATGGTTAGCACAGTGCCAGGTACATCGTAAGTGTCAAATAAGTGTTCATTAAGTAAATAAAATCACTACCAGACTCATCATTTTCCTCCATAAAATTACTTTTCCTCACAAGTTCTCCATTTTTGCTAATGGCACTATGATTTTCCCCAGCTTTCCAAGATTAAACCTTGATCCTTTTTATGCCTGCTACCCAGTCCCTCACCACATCTCAGAGTCTGGGAGGAAACAGGATAATTTACCTGCCTCTTCTCCCAGGTTCCATGCTTCAAAGACTCTATAATTCTCTCCTTGATCTCTCAAGCATCTATCTATCCCCCTATCCAGTCCACTCTGAATTGTGTAGACAAAGTATTTGCAAACATTCCTCTCTTCATATCATATCTCTGCACCAGTACCTACAATGGCGCCATATCACCTCCAGACCTCATCCAATCTCTGGAGACCTTCCTTAATCCAGTCCTGCCCTCCTGTTCTAATCTTATCTCTCCTGTCTCTACCCCATGCACATTAATCTCCTCATGGTTCTGGAAAGATTTCTTGCTTGTCTCTGCCTCTGCTCATATTGTTCTTCTGGCCTAGAAACCTTTCCCTTATCCTCCTAAATCCCCCCAAACCTATTCATTCTTCAAACTAACCTTTAACTCTGGACTTCCCTGATGGCACAGTGGATAAGAGTCTGCTTGCCAATGCAGGGGACACAGATTTGATTCCTGGTCTGGGATGATTCCACATGCCATGGAACAATTAAGCCTGTGCACCACAAATACTAATCTCACCTGCAGCAACTACTGAAGCCTGTGCTCTGAAACAAGAGAAGTCACCGCAATGAGAAGCCTGGGTACCACAACAAAGAGTAGCCCCCCCACTCACTACAACTAAAGAAAGGCTGCACAAAGCAAGGAAGACCTAGTGGCCAAAAATAAATAAAATAAAATTCTGATTAAAAAAATTAACCTTTAGACCCAACACTACCCTAGAAAATTTCAGCCCTCATGGACCTGATTGAATCATCTTTAAATTCTACTGTCTATTTCCCCTTTTGCAATTATTATATACCTTTTGTGTTACATCACTTGTTATTGATTCATGTAAATCTGATATCCCCAACTAGACTGTAAACCTCTCCAGAACAAGATACATGATTACTAGATGACCCCAGCATCCTTCAAATAAAAGAACAATGGAGGAGCTAAAAATACAGAGCAATTAGCCAACATTTGATGATGAACTTGCTTCTCCCTTTCTTTATGAGGCAGGGAGAGGAAAAGAATGGGACCGCTTACCCATCCAGATGATCCTATATGCTCTGTTCACAGATGGTGTGGGCAACCCTACCTGGGGAATTTGCTATAGCCAAAAAGCTTGCTCTCTCTGTTGACTAACACTCACCAGCAATCACTGTAATCTAGGCTGCCATATGGTTCACCCAGCCCTGCAGCAAAATCAGTTTCTCAGGGATATGAAGAGACCAAGCAGGCTAGCTCTCTGATCTATGGCATGGAGGGAGGTCACCTTGAGCCAGCCCCACCACAAACGGGAAGGCACAGAATGTCCAGGGCAAGTCAAAGCTCAAGAAGATGCAAAAACCCGCATTCCTGAGACCCCTGTCAACTGAAATTATTCCTGGCCTGGAATCCTGAAACCTGAGCCCAACAACCCCCCTCCCTCAAGACTCTTGAGAAATCCACAGGTGAGCAAGGGCAGACAGAAGATGTGGCCCTGCTCCCACTGTCTAGAGAGAGTGGCCCAAAGTTGAAGTTTAATTTCTGTTTTCCTAGCATCTGGTCCTGAGGGCTATTAACAGAGTAAGACAATTTCATCCCTGAGCCAGCTGTCTTAATTTAGGAGGGACACTCCCCATTTTTTGATCAACTATTCATCATTTCCCCCATTCTCCCTCTTTTGTGGATTTCAAAGGCAGGAAGAGGTCAGGCCTCATCATCTTCCTAAATTGCCCTAACCCCTCCCATCTAATTATCACAATCATAGACTTGGGGAGGCTGTTTGCATGTTACTCAGAGTGGAATATAGGGCAAGTCCAGCTTTAAGAAAGCAATTTCGCACTCCAGGCATCCATACGGTCCCTCAACCCAGAATTTGCTAAAATTTTCAAAGTAAAACTATAAACCCAGACAGGCTCTATTTTGAGGGCATGACTTACCCAGTTGGCTTGAAACACTCTCTCCACCCCACTTCTCACAGCTGAAGAAGAAAGCCCCATTTGTCAGCTCAAAACAAAGCCCAGGGTACAAGAACAGCCTGCACAAGGTCATACAGAAAGCTGTGGGCTGAGACTGAACCGGGGAGGCTGATTTCCAGGAAGGACGCTCATCATTTGAAAACAAAACAACAAAAACACCTGACAAAGCCTGAATGGTCTCCTCTTCCTTAACTAGGGACACCGCCCAGATTCTCCTCCTGGCTACCTAAAAGAAGCTCCTGTCACTTTTAAACTGCTTGATTCAGATTGCAATTCTGCCACCCACTTGTCCCTAGTCACCCTGTCTACATCCTAAAGTCATAATAGCTCCTACTCCTCTGTGGCAAAGCAGAAAGCTCTGGGTACAAAGAGGACCCTGGATAAATGACTTGCCTTCTCTTAACTTGAGCTAACTTTGAACCAGCTCTCATAACCATGCTCTTTGGGTACAGCACATGTAGATACCTAGAATCACATAGGAGTAGAAATCATTTCTTCACTCATTTCCCCCTCAATTAATATTTATTGAGCTCCTATAGCATGCCAAGAACCATGAAGGTGATAAGGATACAGTGATACACAAAACAGTCAAATTCTTCTATCCCTGGATAATCTTCCTAAGATACTTCCCATAGAGGTTAATAAAACCCAGACTCCAATCCACATATCAGAAATTTGGTACTTTTTGTTATAAACAGCAGCAACGATGATGGTGTAAGAATCCAATGTAGCACTTTGTAACTAAACCAGCCCTCCCATTATCATCTGAAGTGGCTGCCTCAGTTTACCACATTCATACCTCTACCAACATATTACATACCTAGACCAATCTCCTTCCATGCACCAGATGTTTATTCCCAACTGTCAGTTCCAATCCCAAGATAAGATCCATTCTCTTCAGTCACCAAGCAGTTATTAGTCAGTAACTTATATAAGTCACCAAAAAATAAATGAGATATAGCCTTTGCTACAGTTCCATATTGTACTCAAGAAGCTCATCGTCTAGAGGACCATACACACATACCCTTTCCCTACTTACACATACCCTTTCCCCAGCCAATTACGCTAAGTGGTTGGATACACCAGTATGATTTCAGAAAGACTATGAACTGCTGCAGAAACATGCCACAGTCCATTTGGACTGAGGGGATCAGAAAGAGCACCAAGGAGAAATGAGACCTGAGCTCAACCTTGAAGAAGCAGGAGGTTAGCAACTGACAGAGAAGGAAAGGAAGAACATACCACACCAGAAAACAAAATGTGCAAAAGCACCAAGGGAGAAAAATGTAAGAGGTGTTCAAAATTTTCAAAATAGTACATTTTGGCTATAGCAAAGAGTAAGTGTGGAAAAGTGGGCTTAATGGTTAATTGCAGAAGGAGTTTTCTCTTTATTCTATAGATAATAGAAGGCTATTGAAGGTTTCTGGGTTGGACAGTGAGAATTACTTTGTTTTAGAAAGTGAATTCCATCAATAGATGGAAGAGAGCAGAGATTCTGAAATTGGAAATTCTATTTAGCAGCCACTGTGGCAGCCTAAGTGAGATTTAAATACCCAACTAGAGCCTCCTGAATGAAAAGAATTAGATTGAAGATATCTGCAATAGTAAAAATTGTCACCACTTGACAGTGTATTATATGCAGAGGATGGAAAGGAACCAAAGATAATTTTGCAGATTCATTTTTTTAAAGATTTTTTTATGAGGACAATTTTTAAAGTCCTTATTGAATTTGTTATAATATTGCTTCTGTTTTATATTTTGTTTGTTTGGCCGTGAGGCATATGGGATTTTAGCTTCCCGACCAAGGACCAAACCCACACCATCTGCATTGAAAAGTGAACTATTAACCACTGGACTGCCAGGGAAGTCCCAAGTTTGCAGTTTCTAATGACTTGGAAGAGTAGACTGATTGTTGTTATCTAAGACAGGAGTGTCCTAGACAGAACAGGATATAGTAAGGAGACTATAATGAGCTTAATTTGAGATGTGAATTGTATCCTTTGTTAAGACCTCAGAAAGGTCAATGGCAATGCCTCAAATAATCTCTGGGACTTGTTTCTGAGACCAGTCCCTTTCCATTAAAGAACTCCTTTAGCCTGAAGAAGAGTGTCCCACAGCAGCCTATAGGAAGCTCACAGTAGAGAAGAGCTTCTCTTGATAAGATTTTAGGTATGGCTTTTGTCTACCTTGATAAGATTCATAAGCAAACCAGATTTTTAAAAAGAAGTATACTATAGGAACACCACCAGCTTGGACTAAAAGGAACCAAACAGAGCAAAATGAAAAGCTTTTGGGCCCCAAAATATCTACAAGTAGGAATCAAGCTGAGTGTACTGTTCAAATTTTTATTTTCTATGTATTATGATGTTTTGACATCTTAAAAAGCCATTTCCAGCTGGAGAGGGATTGCCCCTTCTAGAGCTACCCAATTCTTAGAAACAGCAAAGGATTCCGCCAGGAGCCTGCCTTTGATGTGTAAACTAACTAGTCCAGAGCCGTGCCTCCTCGATCTGCCCTTTAATCATCCCAGGGGCAGGTACCAGGAAACCAGGGACCACCCCTATAACTTAGAGCCCACCAAAATCATTCAAACTAGCCAATGCTAATCTGTTCACCTGCCCTGACTTCCACTCTCCAAGGAAACTCCAATAAATTTCAACCTAATGTTTTGCTCTCTTTCCAGTCTTTTGCCACCCGACCAAAACTTGGTACTTCTCCTGTGACCCTGTGTGGCATGCAGTGACCCCCATCTCTAGGAGCAACGAGTAGAGTAAACTTTGTTTTTTTGTGTGCCTTTCCTAAGTCTCTTCCTCTTATGGACACATTTGACTAGATACCACATAAAAGAATACAGAACTGAGAAAACTGCTTAGCTGCAAACACAGACTACATTTTATGGAAAAGGAAGGATAATTAGAGGGCAACACCATGAGCCCAATGGGTAAATCCAAGAGCAGTGGACAAAGAATGCTCAAACTACCACACAACTGCACTCATCTCACACGCTAGTAAAGTAATGCTCAAAATTCTCCAAGCCAGGCTTCAGCAATATGTGAACTGTGAACTTCCAAATGTTCAGGGTGGTTTTAGAAAAGGCAAAGGAACCAGAGATCAAATTGCCAACATCTGCTGGATCATTGAAAAAGCAAGAGAGTTTCAGAAAAACATCTATTTCTGCTTTATTGACTATGCCAAAGCCTTTGACTATGTGGATCACTATAAACTGTGGAAAATTCTTCAAGAGATGGGAATACCAGACCACCTGACCTGTCTCTTGAGAAACCTGTATGCAGATCAGGAAGCAACAGTTAAAACTGGACATGGAACAACAGATTGGTTCCGAATAGGAAAAGGAGTACGTCAAGGCTGTATATTGTCACCCTGCTTATTTAACTTATATGCAGAGTACATCATGAGAAACACTGGGCTGGAAGAAGCACAAGCTGGAATCAAGATTGCTGGGGAAAATATCAATAACCTCAGAGAGTGAAAAAGCTGGCTTAAAGCTCAACATTCAGAAAACTAAGATCATGGCATCTGGGTCCCATCACTTCATGGGAAATAGATGTGGAAACAGCATTAGACTTTATTTTTGGGGGCTCCAAAATCACTGCAGATGGTGATTGCAGCCATGAAATTAAAACATGCTTACTCCTTGGAAGGAAAGTTATGACCAACCTAGACAGCATATTTAAAAGCAGAGGCATTACTTTGTCAACAAAGGTCTGTCTAGTCAAAGCTATGGTTTTTCCAATAGTCATGTATGGATGTCAGAGTTGGAATATAAAGAAAGCTGAGCGCTGAAGAATTGATGCTTCTGAACTGTGGTGTTGGAGAAGACTCTTGAGAGTCCCTTGGACTGCAAGGAGATCCAACCAGTTCATCCTAAAGGAGATCAGTCCTGGGTGTTTATTGGAAGGATAAAATGTTGAAGCTGAAACTCCAGTATTCTGGCCACCTGATGTGAAGAGCTGACTCATTTGAAAAGACCCTGATGCTGGGAAGGATTGAGGGCAGGAGGAGAAGGGGATGACAGAGGATGAGAGGGCTGAATGGCATAACCAACTTGATGGACATGAGTTTCGGTAAACTCTGGGAGCTGGTGATGGACAGAAAGGCCTGGCCTGCTGTGATTCATGGAGTTGCAAAGAGTTGGACACAACTGAGTGACTGAATTGAACTGAACTGAATTTGAGGAAGCTGAGGAAAGAGGATCCTTTCTATTTTTGTAACTTTCATATAGATTAATTTACTTTAAATTTCAAAATTTTAAGTAAAAAATAAAGTCATTTAAAAACATTCAAGTATTACTCGTTTTTAAAAGGAGGCATCTGTAGCAGTTATCCTGTGTCTATACCAGCATGGTATTGGAGGGCAGATGATTTCTCTCTTTAGTTGACAGTCTTCGGGTCAAGAGGAACAGCATTTGAATTGCTGTCCCCAAAGAACCTCATGAATGGAGTCTCATCTGCACCCAGATCTAATTTGGATGATGAGAACTTGGCTCTTGAGCCTGAACTTGATGCCATATAGATGAGACTTTTTGAGGGAGGAGGGTCTTGGTGAGGATGAGTTTTTTTTGTTTTAATAAGTAAGTATACTACTACAATGGACTGTGAATGCAATGGCCAGGATGAGCATATTTTTCATGTGCAAGGAATATAAATAATTTGTGACCAGAGGGCAGACTGTAATGGTTTCAAAACATGTCCACAAATTCTTTGACAATCCTTCCATCAAGAGGTAAAGTCTAATTATCCTTCCTTTGTACCTGGTCAAGCCTTGGTAAACTCTCTTCCAAGAAACAGAGTATGGTAGAAGTTATACTAGTCACTTCTGAGGCTAGATCATAAAAGACAATACAGCTTTTGCTTGGCACTCTCATGGGATGCTCACTTATGGATCTTGCCACTATGTTGTGTGGAAATCCAGGCAAGGTTGGTCCCTAGCCTTCATTCCCAGCTAAGCTCCCAAATGAGAACCAGCCAGCATTAGTTGCTAGACATGTCAGAGAGGAAAATGGGAAATGACCCAGTCTCACCTACTGTTTGACTGCTCAGCTACCATCTCACCAAAAAAATACATGAAAGACACTAAACCTCCTAGCTGAGCCCAGTCAATTCCCAGAACTATGAATAACAATAATGAATAAAGATTGCTATTTGAAGCCACTATATTTTAGGTTGGTTTGTTATGCTGCAATGGATAACTGAAATAACATGCCATAGGCAGTTGGAAACTGGAACTCAGAAAAATTAAGGGACTTTTCCCAAGTTCACATTGCTGGGAAGGAAGGGTCAGGATTTTAAGGAAATACCAGTCTGAATCCAAAGCCATTCTTTCTCAATTAACAATAAACATGACAATAATAGTAATTGTAGCTTGTCTGTATTGAATGCTTCCAATCTAAGCACTTTACATAAAGTAAACTTTAAAGGAAAAGTAACTCACTGAATCCTTATCATAATACTATGCTGCTGCTGCTGCTGCTGCATCACTTCAGTCGTGTCCGACTCTGCGTGATCGCATAGACAGCAGCCCACCAGGCTCCCCCGTCTCTGGGATTCTCCAAGCAAGAACTCTGGAGCAGGTTGCCATTTCCTTCTCCAGTCATAATACTATGTGATAGGTACTATAATTAGCCCCACTTTACAGTTGAGGAACCTGAGCCACAAAATGGTCAATCAATTTGCCTAAGGTTATATAAGGCTTCCCTTGCGGGTAAGATGGTAAAGAATCCACCTGCAATGCGGCAGATCTGGGTTCAATTCCTGGGTTGGAAAGATCCCCTGGAGGAGGGCATGGCAACCCACTGCAGTATTCTTGCCTGGAGAATCCTCATGGACGAAGGAGCCTAGCGGGGCTCCATGGGCGACAGTCCATGGGGTCACAAAGAGTCGGACATGATTGAGCGAATAAGCACACACATATATATAGCTAATAAGTCACAGAGACAAGATTCACTCTTCACAGTTGGCTCCAGAACATGTGGCCTTTACCACTACACTATATGGAGCTGAAACTTCAAAATGGGATATGTAAATTGAGAAGAGAACCAAGGACAATCTGTTAGGAAACGTAACCTTTACAAAGTGGTGAAAAAGAAAAAGAGTCAGTGATGGAAGGATATGAGAAGGAAGCGGGAGAGGAAAGAACCAACATTATATCTCCAAAATACTAGAGGAACCACAGCAAGATCCACGAACCAGCTTCAGTCTTTATGGTTGGACAGTCAGACACAAATGAGCATGCACGCATGTAGACAGAGCAGCACTACTAGCCCCTTCTACTCTTCCTCTTTCAGTGGCAATGCTCACCCCTACTCTGGAATTATGAGGCTGTTATTTAACTTCAGAGATGAGAAAAGTAAACTCTTATACTTTCTTCAAAAAATATGGTTCATGACCTTGGCCCAGTGAAGACCATCAAACCCACTGGACATATGTGCATATGTGATAAGTCACTAAGCTGTGTCTGACTCTTTTTGACCCCATGGACTGTACCCTGCCAGGCTCCTCTATCCATGGAATTTTCCAGGGAAGAAATTAGAGTGGGTTGCCATTTCCTACTCCAAGGGATCTTCCCAACCAGGGTATTTTACCCCATGTCCTACATTAACAGGTGGATCCTTTACCACTGCATCACCAGGGAAGTCCAAACCCCATGGGACCCTATGTCAGCTTGATGTTTTCTTCCAGATACAGCACAAGAGTTTCAAGTGAACCCTTCACAGAACTAATGTAAAACTAAATGCTTTAATCCTTACTTCTGTCCGACAAGCTCTGGGCCTGGTGCAGACCCTTCATCAGAGGCCCTGAGGTTGTGACACCACACAAAAGAAACACAAAGTGCATCTTCTGTGTGGGCAAAGGTAGAAGCTGGAGTAAAAGTGGCCAAAGTGAAAACAATATTCCCAAGGGAAACAGACTCAGCTCCAGCTCCCATATGCCTTCTTGATTAGCTGAGTGCAAACCATGAACAGTGGAAACCTACTAAGAAACAAAGACAGCAAACTCCCAATCTGAGGGCCACCCATGTGCCTCCCTTCAACCTACAAATTACATTCTTTCCCAGCAGCAAGGAGTGTCTCTCACAGGTGGTTAAATCTTGCTCTGTCCGAAGTATTTTACGAGGCTCCGTATCCTAGGATTTTCCCAGTATTGACCAAAACCACTTGGGCCGAGCCCCAGAGGTGCCATCTGAAAGGGTTTATTGTCAGTACTTGGCCAAGACAATTTAATCTAAATGTTACTAAGACACCAGTGAATGCTACTAGCCTTTTCAGAGAGAGCATTTTCTTTTCAAAATGAGACCTAAAAATATGGGAGAAGTTTTTCTTGGAAAAGCTCCATATTTTGTCTAAAAGGACTCGACCTAAGAGAAATTTAGCCCAAGTTGTTAGGTATAGTTCCACCTGCATAGGTACCTATCTCTTGCCTTGTTCCTATTTTCCCACTAGGTTCATCAGACATAAAGTCCAAGGAAAGACTGGGAACTTTGTACTAGAAATTTCTGAAAACTTCTCTGCTTCTTGGCTGAGGATCGCTGTTACATTTATGACATAGCAAGTATGACAACAGGCCTAAGTAGAAAGGCTGGAGGAAGATGGGATATGGTGGGAGGGGTAGAGCACCAGGTAAGACGGTCTCAGAAGTGAAACCCATCTAACAGACTGAAAAGGAAACCCTTTATGAGTGAGCAGTCAGACAGGCTACCTTTGGAAGCCCCAGTGTCCTTTGAAAGAAACTCTTCATTTGTGGTCCTTGGTTTCACTCTGTAATGAATGAGTCATGTCATGGTGTGAGACTCCATTCTTCCTTTTAAACACATTCCTCTCTTTCAAATTATTATTATTTTTCTCTGAAATACAATCAACCAATGACAATGTCAAGAAAGCTGCACTGGACATGGCCCTGCTGTTACTTTATTTCTCACTCAGAAACAGGAATTCAGACACAGCAGATCATCTATTTAATCCACCTGTTCTGTCCTGACTGCTAAACAAACTCTCTTCTCTAAAGCCATATAAAGTTACTCCAGAGAAGAACTATCAACTGGGTAGTGCTTTGAAATTCATTAGTGGCTTAAGCAATATGGTGAGGAGCTATACTGAGATTATGTGTATGGTCACAGGCACTAGAGAAAAGGACTCTGACTTGAGAAAGCTGAGGGCCACAGCCTTCGACAAAGTGATGACTGAGAGACCTTAAGAGCTCCAAGCTGGAAAAGAACTTGCTCTAGAGAGGATGCTCCCACCCTCACCCAGTACTTCAGCCAAGCAGATGTGGCAGAAAATGCTTCATTTTAACGAAATGGCGAAAGAATGAACATGTTAAAAGAGAGATGTGAAGAAACACTGGGCTTTTCTACTCCACACACTTTCAGAAAAAAAGAATGATCCAAGAACCTATACTGGCCTCTGGAAGCCCGCAAGCTGCCTAAAGGCAAAGAGGTACAACCACTCTCAATTTGCAATCTCAGTTTACTACAGTAAGACGCCTCTTACTTCTTTAAGGTATTCAGCCTGAAGCATGAACTGGCCAGAGTAACAGAATCCAATTGGCCATTCCAGTGAGAGACCAGGAGAGGGAATATCCAAAAAGCTCACATGGCAAGTAAAACGGAAGAATTTTGCAGAATGCAAACTAACTAAAAGACAGGAATGAAACACAAGCAAAAATATTGGCATGTATGAGGAAAACCATCTAGAGATAATTCTAAAACTCAAGAACAGAGAATTACTCTTAAGAAAAAGAAGAAAACTATGGACTATCAAGGGAAAAAACAAAACTCTGAAACATAATAGAGCAGCAAAATTCTGGCTTTTATCCAAATGTCTGAAGACATTTTCCATAGTTAGTCTAGTCCCTTAGCCTGAGCTGACATTTGAGGAATCTCAAAATTTGTCTAGGACAAAGTGATCTTACTTTGTGATCTAAAGCAAAGGTCTAACTGCTTCCTTACTTAGCAATAGCCAGTAATCAAATATTTACAAAACCATATCTTAAGTTTCAGGCCCCAAAGATCTTATAATTAGGAGAAGGAGCTAAGACACTAACCCATAGCAAGATAATTAGCAGTCCATGGCATTAAATGCTGTGTCATATAAGTGATACAGGCCATAAACACTAGAAGTCCAAGAATAAGAAAAAATAATATTTCTTGAGGTCAAGAATGTGCTCCAGTCTAGGATCTGAGAGGTAACAATACCCAACAGATATTTAGTGGAACAACCCAAAGCAGTCTTTGTTCTAAAACATTTAAGGAGCAAAGCTTCATACTTCCAATGGGTTCCAATGGGTGTTACAAGTCAATTAATTAATTAAACCCCACAAGCTCCCCAAATGCCACCTGTTACATGCCCACAACTGTACCCCTCTGACCCAAGAGAGCCACCAGACCCAGCCCAGTGTAGAAACATGGAAAGAAAGAGTATGGATGATTCAGTGTGAACCCATCCCAAACTCTGGAAACCCCCAAATCAAAGCAGGATGAATCAGGGACCTTTCTTTGAAAGAAAAAAGGATGCTTTCAGCCATTTTCCAGGGACTTTCAGCAACTCCTCCTGACAACAATACAATGCAAGATAAGCCCTGCTGAAGTAAAAGAGCAGCCTGGCAAGACTCCTGAATGTGAACCCTTGATTGACATCACAAGCATGATGAAACTTTGAAAGGGTCATTTTGGAGTCTGAGTCTTAGTCTTCCCGTTGGTGAAACAGAGAAAAGCAGTTTCTATCCATGGGCTTCTCAAAAAATTGACTACATAGACCCATGGACATATTTAAAATTTATAGCCTACTTGGGACCTCCATAAGATCAGCATTCATATCCTGGACTCTCATGGGCTTCCCTTCAATGAGACCACAGATATAATACAGTTGTCACTAAAAATTTCTCCCCTTGTCTGCCTCCAGTCCTCCAGAACTTAGTATTTTCTCTTACTAGTTGCTCACGTTGGTCTAGGTTAAGAAGATTTTGTTAATAACACTTATTGAGCAAGTGCAGTATTAATTACTTTACATATATTATCTCATTTAATACTCATAGCAATCCTATTATGAGAGATCACTATCACCATTTATAAAAAACTAAGATACAGAATGTAATATGCCCAACATCACCTAGTCACAAAATGTAGAAGATGGTTTCTGAACTCAAGTTCACTTGACTGTAGAGCACAAACTCTTAGCCATTACACTATATTTAGCAGACTTTTTTTTTTTAAAGAAGGGCATCTATGAAAAACCTTCAGCTAACATCATATTTAATAGTGAAAGTCTATAAATGTTTTCCCCCAAAGAATAGGACAAAGATATTCATTTTCATTACACTTATTCAACATTATACTTGGCAGTTTCAGCCAGTGGAATAAGGCAAGAAAAAGAAATAAAGGCAAACAGATTAGAAAGGAAAAAGCAAAACTGTCTCTTTTTTTCACTGACAATATAGTCATATACATAGAAAAAAATCCTTAGTAAATCTACCGCCAGCAAAAAGGGTTATTCAAATGAATAAGTGAATTTATTAAGGTCACAGGATACAATACAAAGTCAATGTTTTAAAAATTGTTTTTCTATATGCTAGCAATGAATAAGTGGGAAACAAAATTAAACAAAAATGCCACTTACAAAAGCATCCAGAAAACATGAAGTACTAATGAATACATTTAACAAAATATGTAAAAGACTCATTTACTGAAAACTACAACACATTACTGAGCTGCTTTTATCCTAAGCCTTCAAGTACTACTTCTGTAATTACAAATAAACTCATCAGTCTAGCACTCAAGGTGGGTAGAAATATCATCCTAATTTACCTCTGTAGATCCTTTGCCCATTTGTCCCTTTCTTGTTGGCTATTTTGTATACTACAAACATGCCCCTCTGCTACTGAGAACGCTATTCTGTTAACAGGAATTGATTTAATCAGTCGGTTCATCGCTATCCATAAACCACCTCCCCCTCATCTATCTGACTCTTAAAATCTCATCTCAAAGTACTTATCAAAGAAATTTTAATCCTCTAACCAGATCTTTCTTTTATGACTCTTGCCCTCCTTCCAAAAGCACTACATTGGTATATCTTATGGCATTTATCACATGCTAGATTGAATTACTGTTACATCTTTGTACTTTTAGATTATAAATTCCTTGGTGACAGGGACTTTGTCTGATGCAGCTGCCCTTAAGTACCTAGTTCTTTACACAGAGCTCACATTCCAGTACTTGTTGAGGCTAACACTTGAAAGATGGAAATGAAAGGAAGCTCTTTCAGTAATAATACAACCTCTACGATACCAAATTGCATCACTGTCACAAATTAATGATGTCCTGACTTTCCCATGGTCTGGACCAGCTACTTAGCCATGTGGTAACCTTACTCTCATTCGATCCTAAGTAATGTTAGTTCAGCTTGGCTTCTGTTAGTTGGACCAACATCAAGATCAAGACCAAGTAAAACATCCTAGCCTAAAGGACAAAGACAGATCCTCAGTCTGTACAAACAGACGAGGGAGGGAAGGAGGTGGGGAAGCCAAAGTCCTAAGTACAAGGCAGGAAACAAATGAAAAAGAGAACCATTAAAGATTCTGTTTCAGAGGACAGAATAAAAAGAAACCTGAATATCACATCTTGGAGGTCTGTGCTGCTAGTGGAATAAGGAAACTCTTTAGGATACCTGTGCCTCTGCTACTCTGGAAACATCTGCAAGGGCAAATGGAACGTTAACCACCTCCAGCCCCACCCCAGGAGGCATGCAGCACAATCAGGTTCTGAGCTGAGGCACAGAGAAGAGTTATAGGCTCTGTCCCAGAGAATGTCCCTGGAGAGGCTGTTTGGATCTCACTGCATATACAAAGCAGGAAGGGAATGTTACTGTAGAATGGAGTTTGCATCCCACATTCTGCCAGCAGCAACTAGCCAGAGCAAGAAGGCTCCTTAACTCAACCTCATTTCATAATTACCAAAAACATCACAGCTGATTAGCAGCAAAAGCTGTCAGTCAGTGTGACTCTGTCTTTTGACCCCAGGTTGGCAAAAGCTTCCCAGCTCTTGGTCTGGGTACAGCACATCCTCTTTCATGTCATACTAAAGCCTTTTAATCATCCTCCAGGTTTGCTTCAGTTCCTACAGGCTTGTTTGAAACGCTGCTCACCAAGATCATCCGTGTGTACTATTGTTTTTAAAGGAGTCTACTTGAATTTCACATGACAGTTATTTTTTCAAGCTTGTCATAATGCCCAATGTTCAATTCATCTACTGTTCCAATTTTCTAAAGAGTTCTCTATATCATCTCTTGAAATTCAATGCACATATTCCAATAAATAAGTGGGAAGGGCTAATTCACAGGAAACAAGTAAGACAAAAATCCCCATTTCACACACATCCATCCAAACTCAAAATCTGGAGGGAAATTCCTTTTACTTTTGGTGTAAATTATACTAACAACACCTCCGATCCTGAAAAGAAAGTCCCAAGAACAAGTGTCAAAGACTACACAGGGGAAAATTAATTGATACTGAGATCATCATTCCTTTTCCAAGTCAATGTTCAAAACTGCCATATGCCACTAAGCCAATAGGCTTTAGAGGGTTAAGAAGACCCACTGTTTAGGTTTGCATATTTGCTTTAACCCTACTTATCCAAATGGCAATTCTTTGATCCTCTGAAAATTCAACACTACATTAAAGTCAAACCTTAAATGTACTTCAAAATCATATTCAAGTGGCCGATTCCCTGTGAATTCCTACCAGCTGTACACGAATATGATCAAGATCAAATTCTTTGTCAGCAACTGGGGTCTTTGGCTTCTAAATGAGAATTAAAGCAATCAAGCACTGTGTAGATTTCTCTTTGCATATATGGGATCATGTGATTTCACACGTGGGCGCTACTGTGAGATGACCTACCAAGAGTGTAAACTGCAGCAACTGCTGTGTGAGTAGAGATGCTGCCCTAAAGCTCAGTGACAAACCTTTGCATCTTCCTTTGAGCATCTCAATAAGACTCACTCGCAAAATGCATTGTCATGGAAAACTTCTTAATGGCAAAGTATCTGAAAAATAAGTTGGTATTTTTATTCCTTACCCTAGGGTTATATTTGTAAGGCAGGATACTGGTTGAGATCTTGGATTAGGTTTAAAAAAAAGTTATATATATATACTACTGGGGAAGAATTTACCATAATATTGACTTAATGGAAAAATTAACATTCTCCATCTGTTAAGAAAAACTACAAGACAAGATTATTTTGAAAAATATTTTGCTTTTAGGGAAATACGCATTTCAAGAATATGTAATAATTGCCTAAGATCTGGGTAGCTGAGGACAGGGGTATGAAGGAAACCTTTCACTGTATATTCTTGTGTGCTTTCTAAATTTTGAGCACACAAGAGGGTTTTACATATTCAAAATATATGTACAATCTTATAAGGAAAAAGTTAATGACATGTTTGCTATTAGAAAATGAACTTAAAATATCCCAGATAATAAAAGATAGTTAAGAGCACTGGGACCAAGAAGTTAGTCACCTACTTAGTTAATATACTACCCCCTCTAGCTCGCAAATCTTTTGTTAATTCAAGCTGATAGTTATTTTTGTTCAGACATGGGAGTTGGGGGAGGTGATAAACTGCCCTCTAAAAAAAAGGGGGAGTCTTCTCCAAAAAGATTCTCCACAAATCCTCTGAACACTAATCAGCATAATGATTAAGCACATTGTGGTTATATACTCTAGTTGATAACAACTCCTTCAGAAAAAAAGGTTCCCATAGCGACAGGTAAGGGCTTATCATCAAACTCAGCTTTTCAGCACCAGACTTGGTGTCACAGATAGGAGAAATAAGACTGGTTTAGTATTAATCTGGAGGCCTGCTTTTTGAACTTCACTTGACTTCATCCATTCAAAAGACACTTAAGAGAATCCCTCTGTAAACCAAGGGCAGTACCAAACACTGAAGGGCAGGAGAGCTAGGAGAAAGACCTCAAAGATAAGATATGATTCCTGCCCCAAGAATCCCAAGAAACACAGCCACTGAAAGAAATAATGACATTATAATGATAATTCTACCCTTAAATCTATAACCAAAACTGACTAGGACTGGTCAGTTTCTAATCTACTTTCACTTTCCCATCTTCTAGCTGCAGCACAGCTGGGTTTCCAGCTGGCTGGGGAAGAAAAGATTCTTTAAATAAACAGCATTTTAAAAATATGCAGTTGCTTTTGCTATACTGAATTTTGTGGACCACCTTGCTCTATGTGAATCTGAGTGCCACATTAATTTAAACTATTCTAAAGAACATAAAGATCCCCAGGAACACACCTTTTCTATCTTTAACAACAAAGTACACTATATGTTGGAAGAAAAAGCCAAATCAGAAAGTCCCAAAGGAAGAATGATCTTTCTTTAAAAAAAATTATATTTATTGCATCTATTCAATAACGAAACAATTTAAAAGCCATATACATACAGGAGAGCAACAAGAAAGGGTGTGATTAAGCCGAAATATATGCAACCATCATTAAAAATGCAGGACTATTTGCAGAACAGGATGCTTTTATAGCATTGTACAGAATTTCTAATCCCTCAGAGTCCTTTTCATATCTCTTTCCTGTCCTTCCCTCAAAAGGCACAGAAAACACATCCATGTATGTAGTCTTCTGAGAAATGCAAAGATTTTACTCCACTCTTTACCACCAGAGGTAGTAATTTGGGATGAATGATACACATTAGATCTATAAAAAAGGCCTCTGGCAAATACTGCTATTCCAGGAGGACTTCACAGGCTTCAAGTCAACATTTCATGGTTGTGGTAAAATTACTCACTTGCGAAGACCTTCATCTCCCCATAGGGCACCTTGTCTCCAAGTCCTGGCCCACCAAAATACAGCTTTCTGAAAGATCTCCCTAGAAACCATACCTTCCAGAACCCAGACAGTTCAGAGCTGAAACTGGCTAAACAAAGTAACAATTCAATCACAGTTGCTCAATATAACGGCCATGATGACAGTTTCCAGGTGCCAGTTTCCCTATTTTGCAATGGGCAGATCTGCTCCAAGGAGAAAATGTTCCCAATGACCCTTTGGCCCAGAGGGCTTTCTTTAGACATAGAAAACAGAAAACGAATTTGTTATTTCCTGCTGAACACAAGGAAGGTGTTGTGGTTAGTTTAAAAGATTTGCTTCCTTATTTAATATACCATTACTAGTGCATGTTTTCTTTAAAAATATTGTAGAAAATAAGTAAATGCAGTTTATGCTCTTTTGTCATCACCAGTTCCCCAAGTTTTCTCGAGAAAATGTCCTTTAATTTCTAATCCCCTTAGATAAAGCCCCCCAGAACTGATGTGTATCTATTTACCATCAATTCAAAGCAAAAACTTTTGTATTCTAAAAGGTTTACTCCCATACATGTTCCTGCCCCTTGATAATCTGTGATGTGAGGGCCTTCTCATTAGCAGTGTTTGCAGCCCTAAATTTATCTTTCTGAGAACTACATTATACATGCTATGTTTACGAGATGATCACAAACTAAAAGTGGACTATATTTCTGATCCCTAGGTCTTTCATGATCTCCACATTCAACTATTAAGCTATTAAACACTCACTAAAACAAACAAGGTATAACTGAAGGAAGAAGGAGGAACAGAGGAGCAGGACAGGGGATGATGACCACTGGGGCTTGGTGCACCAGACTGAGGATTAGGTGGTGATGTACACAACGCACACTCAGGAGCTACTCACTGAAAACCAAAACAGAAGCTGTCCTTGGACAAGGTTCAATAAATGTTTTTACTATCTATTTCTCGCTGCATAATACAGTTACACAGCTCCCCCAAGCAATTTCAGAAAAAAAAAATCACTTAACAGAATAAAAAATTAGAAATTCTTAACTGGTCTCAACTTATAACATGTTTCAGAGCATAAAACCAACATTAAAGAGCAGTCAACAATATTCCTCAGAACAATGTCAGAGAGATAAACTGCTGTTATCACCAAAAGTTTCCTTCTTCCTTATTAGGACGCAGCAAAATTCTTCTGATTAAAGTGATCACAGTTTAACATAATACCTAGATGTACTCCCGCCACAAACTAAAATTTGTCTCCTGAAGGACAGGGGCAGGGAGGGGGCGGGGGACATGCGGTATTTCTACTTTTGGAACCTTACAAAAGTCAAAGGCATTGATCTAGAAAGATGAGGGCAGCAAAACTTCCTCCGAGCTGTTACACATTCTTTGCTACTCAGAGTCTTATTTACACTACTCAGAAGCAGTTGGAAGACTAGTAAATATACCAGCTTCTATGACAGACTAGGGTATCGATCACAGTTCAGTGACTGCACAGCTCAGACGCACACTGCAAACATCAAATTCAGCCTTAGTTGGTAAAAAATGAAACCCCAATATGAATAAGCACAAGACAGGCTAACACCAAACAATCCAGTCCAGCTACAATTTGGTTTGAAATAGCTTCTTGAGAAGTAATTACTGGATTCAGGGACAAGGAGGAAAAGATCTTAAACTGACATTTCTTTGACTTGACATGGGAGACTCCATTCCCAGCTGCACAGATCAACAGACTTCAGTGTTGTGTTTCTCATCACCTGCATTCCTGTGCAGCACCCAACATCATGAAGATGAGATATGCAGTCAACACATCCTGCGCGGTTAAGATGTCAGAGCTGAACTTCACAGCATTCAGGAGAAGTTACTCTATTTCACCCGTCATCACAAGCAACAGACCTAGGAAGATCTCCCAGAACAGCCAAAAGAGCTGTCTTCTCACTAGTACTGGAGGTTAAGAGAAGGCTGTGCAACCAGCTCAGCAAAGACAGGCAATCACAACGGAGGAAAAAAAACAAAACAAAACAAAACCAAATCCTGAACCACATGGGGGACAGAAAACAGTAGCAGAAAAAGTCCAACTCTGCCTGCGCCAGCGGTGTGGATGAGCTGAGCCCGGAGCCCAGGAGAGGAAGGAGGGGGCGGGGGCCATCATTCCCTAGGAGAACTTGTAAGCGGAGGCCTTCACAGCCTGGGAGTCTGCCCAGCTGCTCCTGCAGACCCTGCCAGCCTGGGCAAGGCAGGCCCTTGGGAGCAGAGCGGGCAAGGCCTCCGAGGGTCACTCCTGACTCATTGAGCTTCGGGCCAGCAACACGCGGACCTCTCCGTTTTCCCTGCCGTTACTGGGCTATGATGGCAGCTTTCCAGCCCCACATGCCATACATCAGCCGCAGATCCCTGCTGGCACAGGCCAGCGCGTCCCCCCGCCCCCCAGCCCTGGCACACTTCGAGCCTAATCTTCCTTCTCCCCAACACCAACCTCTTCACCCACCACGCCAAGCGCCCTGCCCAGGGGCGGCCCCACCACACCTCCCCCCCCCCCCCCCCCCCACACACACACCCCTCACCAGCGGCCCCGAGCTCTGCCAGGCCCGGGCACCTGCAGATACCTCCCGCCCCACCCCCATCTTCCACCACCTCGCCCCTCCCCCCTTTCTCCAGCAGAGAAGAGGGGGCAACTCACCGCAGTCAGTGCACAGGATCTTGCCCACCTCTTTCTTGAGGTTTTTGCCGTTGGTGTTGAGAGGGGCAAAGGCTGTCTTAAAGACCAAGGGCTGCTCTGTGGGCTCCAGGAAAAAGATGTAGCGCTGGTTCCTTTCGAGCGGCGCACAGGAGCCCACGCTGATCACCTGCTCGCGCTGCAGTCCCCCGCTCCGGAGCGGCCACTTGTCCAGCACCTTCACCAGCGCCACCCGACCCGCGGCGGGCGGCTCGCGGGTGCTGTTGGAGCCGGAGCCGCCGCCGGCCGGGGCCAGCCCCTGTACCTTGCCCTCCACCACCACGGGCGCCTTGTACGCCTGGTCCTGCACCGACTTGAGGCTAGGCGAGTAGCAGGCGAGCGACACACCGAAGAGCAGCATAGAGAAGCCGGGGGCCGGGTCGCGCCTCATGCCTCCGGCGGCTGCGGCTCGCGAGCGGGCGGCGGCTCTCCGGGCTGCGGGGCTGCGGGGCTGCGGCTGTTGCGGCGGCCGCGGCTTTGGGGGCGCAGCGGGACAAGAGATGCTGCTGCTGCTGATGTGGCTGCTGCTGCTCCTGCCGCTCTCGCCGCTGCTGCCGCTGCTGCTGCTGCTGCTCCTCTCGCTGCTGCTGCTGTCGCTGCTGCACCGAGCCTTCTCCACTGGCGGCGGCGGCGGCAGCGCTAAGCAGCAAACCTGCCGCATCTGGCCAGGCCATTTGGGGGGCTCCGCCGCTCCGCCGCCGCCGCCGCCGCCTTGGGAGGGGAAACCAGAGCTCGCTGGAAAACCGGAAACAGCGTAACGTTAGCGCCCAGTAGCCCTCCACCGGCGGCCCGGGGAGGTGGCCCAGCTAGGGCAGGGGGGCAGGCGGCGAGCGGGCAGAGATGCGCAGCGCGGAACGGCACAGCGCTCCCACCCTGCGCGCCGGGACCGGGAGGAAGATGCGGAGGATGGGACGTCCTCCCACTTGCTCTCTCGCGCCCCCTCTACCCCCGAACCGAGTGGGGAGCGCGGCTTCTGCAGGGGAAGCTTGGGACTGCACTGCTTTAGTGCCCAGCTTCAGGCCCCGCAGGGAAGCGGGAGGAATCATGCTATCCTGTGCTTTGGGGATTTATGGGCACGACAGTGGGGGTAGTGCGTGAGCAGAGGGCGGAGTAGAGGTAGCAGATTGTGCTACCGTCCTATGAAGGTGGGAGTGGGACACAGGGTGTGCCCTGCCTTTGGACATCTGCTGTGGGAGCCAGGGAGATGCCACGACCGGGGTGACTGACCTGCCTCCTGAGTTGTATATTCCCTTCCCGGGCAGGATCCTAGGGGCCAGTCCCTAATTGAGCCCACGGGCTTGGCCCTCCACCACCTGGTGAGTGGCTGGAGATTGGAGTCAGCTGGGAAGGATCCCAGCCCTGTCATTTGGGGGAAGAGTTGAGACTACATGGAGTCTTGGCTAGGCGATGAGGCCACCCAACCAGGGTTGGTGGTTAAGAGAGGGTCCAGCCCCTAAGTCTCTGGGCTTTCTCCAGCAGCCAGGCGGAACCAGGCTGCATGCTACACAACCTCATCACCTTCTTCTTTTTCTTTTCCCTTAAAGCCGCTCCCTAAGAAGGTGGGGGTTTCTTGGGAGCCAACCTGAGAGCCAGAGACTGTCAGGCCAGAGCTACCCCACAGGAAATGGTTTCTTTCTCAAAGATCGATGCTTGCAAGGGGCAGGAGAGTTTGCTCCACTGAAGCCAGCATCTGATATTAAATAGCAAGTTAAGATCCTTTCTCACTCTGTCATTAAGGCTCTGGAGAGTTTTTAATACCCAGCTTATGTCCTTGAAGGATACGGAGCTTCGGAATTCCAGTAAGGTCTTGGAGAATCTTATCCTCGACTGAGGACTGCAGGAAACCAGCCGGAGGACGCCTGACTTGAGCTGGGAATGCTATTCTGGAAAGGGAGGAGGGAGCTAGAGCTTTTCCCCTTGGCTAAAAGACATCCCAAAGTTAACATACTCAAAGCCAACATCATTATTTCTCCCACTCAACTCCAAATTCCATGTAATTATTCAGGGAACCATTTTATATTTGGCCAACCAACCCGGCCCCATAAGACCCTCGGTCTCATTTTATTATCCCTCATCCAACCAACCTTCAAGTCCTTCGCCTCTACCTTTTTAAAAAATCCCTACCTTTTACAAAATCCCCAATTTATCTAGTTCCTTTGCAACTCTGTGTGAATAACTGAGGTGCAAGTGTTCCTCATCTCTCACCTAACCACTGCAAAGCCTTCTAACTGGTTTCCACACCTTTCACCTCATCACCTTCCTCCAGTCCTACCACTACCAGAGTGATCTTCTAAAAATAAAATATAAAATTTGACCCTGCCACTGCCCTCGAGAGTAAAGTCCAAACTCTCCAGCATGGCTCTTCATGGGTTCCTTCTACATAGTCAGCTCAATCCTCCGGGAGCCAAGCCCCTACCCTAGCAATCCTCAGCACATTGCGCTGGTTCTGGGTGTGCTTCTGGACATGATGTCTCTTGTATCCAAGAAGTCACACCTCTGCCTTGTCCACCTGGAAAACTATTCTAGCTCCAAGGCCCAGCTCAGCAGTATGCCTCATCCCTCCCTCCTTATGTGTATACCACCATCCGCACCACCATACACAAACAAAAGAGGAAGTTAATCCCTTCCTCTTCTGAATTACCAAGTGCCATGTACATATTACTATTGTGGCAAAGACCTGTACTGTACTTCAAGCAGGTATTAATAGATCTGCTTTAGACCCATCATGCCGAGCACCTTAATGGCAGGGACTATGTCCTATTAATCTTTGGATGCCAAAGGGGCCCCCAACACAGTGCCTGGCATAGAAGCAGTTCAGTTCAGTCACTCAGTCATGTCCGACTCTTTGTGACCCCATGAATTGCAGCACACCAGGCCTTCCTGTCCATCACCAACTCCCAGAGTTTACCCAAACTCACGTCCATCGAGTCGGTGATACCATCCAGCCATCTCATCCTCTGCCATCCCCTTCTCCTCCTGCCCCCAATCCTTCCCAGCATCAGAGTCCAATGAGTCAACTCTTCACATGAGGTGGCCAAACTATTGGAGTTTCAGCTTCAACATCAGTCCTTCCAATGAATACCCAGGACTGATCTCCTTTAGGAGAAGGGAAGGGCAAACCACTTCAATATTCTTGCCTTGAGAACCCCATGAACAGTATGACATAAAGATCAGCAAATCCTCAGAAGGAAGGAAGGTAGGAATTATTGAATGGAAACTCAGCTCTCTTAAAGGCATGAAGCCCATCTTGTTGGCCCCTTCAGTGTCTCCTTTACTGTTTTCATCCATTATAGCTATAAGGAAGATTACTAACTCCACCTTCTCATTTTTTTTCAATGGAAGAGACAATCCCAGGGAGGAAAAGGGAAGATCACATGCAGCCAAGATTGTACTCAATCTTCTGTTTCTGAGACCAGAGTAGTCAGAGTAGACCAGCAAAGAGCTTGTGTTCTAGGGTCAAGCAGTGTGGGGTTTCACACCAATTTTGTACATTACTAATTTGGGCTAGACTCTATTTCCCTCTCTAGGGCTTAGCTTCTTTATTCATATCATAGAGATCATACTGAGGTCTACCTCACAAATTGTTTTTTGTTCTTTATGTACTTAATTCAATAAACATCTGGCTGAATGTCTCTTCTGTGCCAGGCACCGAAGCCTAGGACTGGTCAGTGGAAATACTGCAGTGAACCTAACTGACACTGTTTTCATTCCCAAAGCTCTTACTCCATCTGGGGAGACAACAGTAGACAAGCAGGTGAATAGGTAACTGTCCTGATGAAAAAAAAACCAAACAGGATAGAGGGCAGGAAATGATGGAAAGGGGAGAGGATAGGTCTACTTAGATAAGGGAAGGTTTCTCTGAGGAGATAACATTTAAACTGGGATTAGAAGGATTTGAAGGATGTGGATTATGTGAGATAATAAGTGTAAAGTGCTTAGAACAATGTCTGGTGTAGAGTAAGGGCCAAAATGCTGAATGTTATTGATATTTTACTTATACCAGTGTATAAGTAATCTCAGAGCTGAGACTCTCGATATGATATATAGTTATTGCACATTAGGACTTTCTGTATATTAAAAATGCAATGAAATTTTGCAATACTAGATGCCAGTGTGGTGAATAAAAATACATATTCTATCTCTTTTTTTTCACATATCCATTTTAAAGTATAACATGACATGGTTAAGTATGCAGAAAAATGCAACAGGTGAAAAAAAGTGGCAAGATAGGCTATCATTTGGTCTTTTCTTAAAGGACAAATAATTGAAAAAATGTTAATAAAAGATAAATACATAAATATTCGTAGATTCTAGATTACCTTTGAGTGGACACATCAGAGATGGAAACAATAGTATTTTTCTGGAGAAGGGCAATGGAAGAATGGTGTTCAGGAAGAATACTTTTCATGATGTCCCCTTTTGAACCTTGTGAATTTTTTATCACATTCATATGACACCTATTTCAAAAAATGTTGGAGAGGGGATCTTCTTATCTTTCATAGTGGTGCTGATTTTTTGTCATGTATTTTCTCAATCAAAAGCTACTGAAAGTAGAACTATTATTATATGGAATTTCTTGAAAAAATTTTTAACTTTAAGATTCTGGTGCTAAAAAAGGGGTGGTGGTGGGAATTATTGCACTATAATCTTATCTTCTTTAGAATACAAAAATGTTTTGAGATCCTAACAGTCCACTAGAATTGCTGCAGCCACAGAGGGTGGAAACTTAGGCAGAGATTTCTGGATGTCTTTGTCCAGATTTCCCTAAGGTGTGGTGTGTGAGAACTTTCAGAGTTAACATCAGCCATTTAATAAAGAAGATCAGGGTGTCTGATTTGCTAGGACAGCTAGATTCTCTTCTGGCTTTTCCTTAGGTATCAAAGTGAATTGGTACACAGTCTTCAAAAGTAAAGCTTGATATTCTGAACATACTAGCTCTCAACTGTAATTCAATAATTTTTTGTCAAAATAATAATAGCTGCCATATTTAAATGCCCCCTGTGGGACTTCCCTGGTGGTCCAGTGGCTAAGACTCTGAGCTCCCAGTGCAGGGGGTTCAGGTTCCTCCCTGTTCAGGGAACTAGATTCCATATGCCACAACTAAGAAATGGTGCAGCCAAATAAATGATCTTTTAATGAAAAAATTTTTTAATTTAAATGGCTCCCTGTAAGGAACTTCGTGTTTCCTAAAGCCATGCCCCAACAACTTTGCATCTCAGAAGCTGAAGAGACTTACAGAGGTTTCATAACTTGCCCAGTGGTAAGCAGTGTTGGGATGCCCATTCAGGCTTGCTTTGTGTTCAACACCACCATGTCTCTCTGAGGAAAGGAGTCTTACAGCCTCCCTTTCACTGTCATCTGAGAGGTCACCAGTCTCTCTAAAATACTTCCACCAATGTCAGACTATCTGAAATGTATGACACTGGAGAGCAGATGGTTTAAGCATCATTTGAAAAAAAATGAGGAAAACTGAGACTCTGAGAGAACCTGTGACAGTCCCAGGATCACGAGCTACTGATAGGGCCAAGGTTTCTCATAAATGCAAGCTCACATTTTGAGGCTTTTGGGGGGGGGGATTTTTCTTGTTTTTTCTTCTGTACTTATTTTTCTTTATTGATATAACTGAGAAAATTGTCATATATTTAAAGTGTACAATATGATACTATCATACATGTATACATTGTGAAAGGATTCCTACAATTGAGTTAATAAGCATTTCCATCACCTTTTCTATCCCCCCTTTTTTATGAGAACATTAAATTCTACTGTCTTAGCAAATTTCAACTATAGAATAATTATTAACTATAGTCACCATGGTATACATTATATCTAAGAGCAAATTCATTTTATAACTGAAAGTTTATACTCTTTCCTACCAACCTCTCCCCATCTTCCTTCACTCCTCAGCCCCTGGCAGCCACCATTTTATTGTTTCTGTGGTTTTGTTTTAGATATCACATATAAATGATACCATGCAGTATTTGTCTTTTTCTGCCTGGCTTATTTTACTTAGCGTAGTACCCTCCATGTTCATCCATGTTGTCACAAATGGCAGGATTTCTTTCTTTTTTTCAGGCTGAATAATATTCCATTATATATATATATATATATATATATATATATATATATATATCTCACATTTATCCATTCACCCATTGATGGGCACTTCAGTTGTTTCTGTACCTTGGCTACTGTGAATAATCCTGCAATGAACATGAGAGTTCAGGTATCTTTTGGAGAGAATGATTTTGTTTCCTATGGATCAAATCAATACTTTTGAATAGAACCAGACAGAGAAATGGAAGGCAGACCTGTTAACTATACAGGCTCCCCACAGACTTGTGAAAAAACTGGTTCATGGTAACAGTGGGCTGTGTCACTACATAATAATCACTGAGAACAAAAACAGAAGTAGACAGAATGGTATAGACATACTGAATCCAAGATAGAACACCCACATGAAAAATTTGGCTTCTTCTCCCAGATCCCTCCCACACGAGATGGATTTCTTCCAGCTTTAGCCAATTCAGTGGCCAGAAAGGGCCACTGAACCAGGTTACATGACTTCTTACATCCAGGAGAATTGGGCCATCAAGGTGATGGGTATGGCCTTTCTGGGGTCACTGGGGCTCACAAATCAAGCCCAATATTTTGCAGGACAATCTCCTTTTCTAAATAAAGATATTTTGTAAACTTTTTTTTCTCCTTTTGAGATCTGTTTTCTAAATTTGGCTTCCAGAGTCACTTTCAGGTTCTGTGTGGTTCATTTCTTTTCCTCCAAGGATTTTCTAAACAAGGGACTAAATAGAAAACAGATATTGAAAATCTGAGGATATTAGCATTGAGAAGGAATCAATGTCACTGTAGCCTGATGGCCTCCTTTCACAGAGGAAGACATAGAGACCATGGAGACTCTTTGATTTGCTCAAGGTCACACAGCCCAGTTAGTAGCAGTTAGCCAGTTACTAAAACCCTATTGCAAAATCCTGGCACCACCCATACTTGGGAGCTTGGGCAAGTCACTTCACCTTTCTATTCCTTACTGTCTGCCCCAAATAAAATCAGGATAATAATATCTCTAGGGGTTTTGTGAGGATTCGGTGACATGGTGCAGGCAAAATGCTTCAGTTATCTGGCACAGTACCTGAAGCTCCAATACTTCGGCCACCTGATGCAAAGAGCCGACTCATTGGAAAAGACGGAGATGCTGGAAAAGATTGAAGGCAAAAGGAGAAGAGGGCAACAGAGGATGAGATGGTTAGATAGCATCACTGACTCAATGGATATGAGTTCAAGCAAACTGCGGGAAACAGTGAAGGACAGGGAAGCCTGGCATGCTGCAGTCTGTGGGTCTCAAAGAGTGGGATACGAGATAGCGACTGAACAACAACAACCTGGCACAAGTAACTGGCTAACTGCATGGGCAGTGGACTCAGGCTGCCTTCATTTGAGTCCCAGCACTGCCACTTACTTTTCTTTCTTTTTAAATTAATTTTTGTCTGCACTGGGTCTTCGTTGCTGCACACTCAGGGTTTCTCTAGTTGCAGCTCACGAGCCCTAGGGTTGCAGGCTCAGTGGTTGTGGTGCACAGGCTTAGTGGCCCCACAGTATCTGGGATTTTAGCTCCCAGACCAGGGATCGAACCCATGTCCCCTACATTGGCAGGGGGATTTTTAACCACTGGGCCACCAGGGAAATCTCATGCCACTTACTTAACTGACATGTTGATCTAGTTACTTAACTTTTCTGGGTCTCAATGGTAAATGCCTGAAGTGATAATAATTCCTACCTCATTAAAATTGCTGTGAGTCTTATAGTCAAAAAAATTATATAACAAATTTAAATGTTGCTAAGAAAGTAAATCTGAACAGTTCTCATCATACGAAAAAATGTTTTGTAACTGTGTGGTGATGATGGTAACTAGACATTGTGGTGATCATTTCTCAATGTATACAAATGTTGAATTACAGTGTATACCTGAAACTAATATAATGTCACATGTCAGTTATACTTCAATTAAGAAATTGTTGCAAGTATTAAATAAGAGAGTATATATAGCACACTTAGAATAATGCTTGTATGCTAAGTTGCTTCAGTTGAGTCCAACTCTTTGTGACTCTATGGGCTGTAGCCCGCCAGGCTCCTCCATCCATGGGCTTCTCCATCCATGGGCTTCTCCAGGGAAGAATACTGGAGTGGGTTGCCATGACTTCCTCCAGAGGATCTGACCAAACCAGGGATTGAATCCACATTCTCCTGCATTAGCCAGGTAGGTTCTTTACCACTTATGTTCCCTGGGAAGCTCCAGAATAATGCTTAGCACATGTTAACTAGTATTAGTCAGACTAAAATAACCATTTTCTTACTTTCAGTAGCTATACTTTACCCCAAATTCAACAGTTTAAAAACCACCCATTTTCATATTTTTTGAACACATGCTAAAATTCTTAAACATAGAGCCTGATGTTCTACCACATTTATTTATTTATTTAAAAGTCACTTCATTGATAGTTCCAGCTCCCAACCAAGAGAGGACATGATTCAATAATTTATAGCCTAGGGCTGCATCAGGAGTCCAAGGGTTTACACTCTCCAGTTTGCTGAAGAGGTCAGCAGCCCCTCTGTCTGCACTGTTCCATGTGGGATAATAATACTTATTTCTTTGCACAGTGCTTTGAGACCTTTGAATGAAAAGCGCTATGTGAACACAAATTATTATCTCTTTTCCAGATATCAATTTTAGATTCAAATCCAGAAGCTCCCTAAAATAGACCACAACAGAAGCACAATCTGGACACAGATATATCTATCCTGTGTCTTTGCGATCAGATAATATGCTCGTGAGTCACTCCAGCATTTGTTTTCTTTTCTGCATCATAGCCTTTCTAATTTTGATTGAGAAAAAGTGAGATGTCTTTCAAACTGAATGTTTTTGCTGTTTAACAATCAAAGATTTTCCTCTCTGTTTTCCTGATTTGTGTATTTGGAGTTCTCTCCTGAGGTCAACAGGAACTCAGGTTGATTCAACTCTGGGGGCGTGAAGCAGGATGAGAAGAAATTAGCCTCTTACTCCCAAATCCTCAGGCTAGTGTACCTTTGAGTGTTCAGTCCAACCTTGTTTCTACCTCATAATTTCTAGTTCATGTGCATTCTTTTTCATTTGCTTCCCAGACTCTTCCAATATCATCCAAGGTCAGAAATTTTAAGACTTCACTTTTACTGAGTTTTCTTTAAAACTCACAAATTTATTTATTCTACCAAAAAGTATTTATGTAAAACTGACTATGTATACTGACCTAGATGCAAAGAAATAATACCCATTGTTGCTACTAGAGTTAAAATCTAGGCACTATTAGAGTCAGGATCCATTATCTGTTGAGCTAGCACCTACCTAGGCCTCCTTAGACCTCTGTACGTCTCTTCTTTAATGTCATCCCTTTGCCTCTCAGGCTCAGTGTCCCACTGTTCACTCAGCTCTCCCAGTTCTGATGGCATAGAGAATAGGCTTTGCAAATGCTAGGTCTTCAGTATATTCTGGACATGAAAAACTCAATCACACTAAAGGATTAATACCTACTAAGACCCAAGGCATAGCTCCTTAAGTTATGCCTTAGTTTCTAAAACATTCCATATTATTCACCCCAAAATGAATCTTTTTATTCCCCCAAATAGTTTTGTTAATTCTTTCTTTTCAAAAATCTATTTGATTAAATATTAATTTTGCAATATATCACTCAAAACTATTTTTCATGTCTACTCTGGACCAAGCTTCATACCAGATGCTGAGAATGCAGATACAAATAAGACCCATGAGGTTCCGCCCTTAAAGAGCTTATACTCTTCAAGGGAGAGAGACACTAGTAAGGAAACAAATACAGAAAATATTTCTGTAAGAGAAAAAAAAGAGGAAGGAAGAAAGAGAGTGTGTGGTATGCTTAGATTGAAAGTTACTAGGACAGAATACCACTTGCAAGGATGGTCTCTCTAAGCAGGCAATATTTGAGCTGAGAACTTTAGGATGGAGAGAAGTCAGCCACATAAAATTCTGGGAGCAGAGCTTCTGAGGAAGAGCCTGAAGCAATAGCCAACTTGACATGATCAAGGTCTGGAAGGAAGGCCAATGAGGTTGGAGATTGCTATAAGAAGGGGACAGAGTAGCATGGAATGAGGTTAGAGAGATAAGTAAGGATCAGACTTATACTGGGCTTTGCCAGATACGGTAGGCTGGATTTTATTCTAAGTACAATAAGAAGTCATGAACAACTCAAGTAGAGGTATGTCATGACCTGGTTTACATTTAAAAGAGATCATTCTGAGATATGAAGCAGAGACTGTATTGGGGAAAGAGTGGAACCAATTAGAGCAGTTAGGAAGCTGTTACAGTGGTCTGGGTGGGAGATAACAGTGGTTTACACAGGGGTAGCAGCAGTAAAGATGAAGAAAAATGGATAGAATTCGAAACTTATTTGAAGGTGGAATCAGAAAGACTTGTTGGCAGATTAGATGAAGTGGGTACACAAAATAGAGTGATCAAAGATGACTCAATTTTTGGTTTGAACAACTGGACAGATGGTGGCACCATTGATTGAGACACGAAACAGCAGGAAATATAATAGGGCTGGAGAAAAGAGAAAATTTCATTTCTGACATATTAATATTGAGATCCCTTTAGACAGTCAAATGGAAATTCAATTATCAGCTGATATGTAAGTCTGGACTTCAAAATGAGAGGTCAGAGTTAGAAGTCTAAATTTGGGAGTCAACATACAGATGGAATTTAAAGCTATGGCACTAGATAAGATGATGAAAAGATGAAGTTGATAGGGGAAGAAGGTCTAGAAGAGCATGGCCCAATAAAATATATGTGAGCCACATATGTAATTTTTGAGTTTTCTAGTAGCCACATTAAAAAGTAAAAAGAAACAGATAAAATTAATTTTAATAGTCCAATATATCTAAAATATTATTTCAACATACACTCATATAAAAATTATTAGATATTTTACATATATTTTCATGCCAAATCTTTGAAACTTAGCAGGTATTTTATGCTTACAGCATGTCTCATTTCACACTAGTCACATTTCAGGTACTCAACAGCCACATGTGCATAGTGCAAGTTTAGAACTTAGCCCTGGGGCAACTCAACATTCAGAGGTTGAACAGAGGAGGAGACAGGAAAGGAGACTGAGATAATGGTGCCATGGAAGTCAAGAGAAGAAAGTTTTTTTTTTTCTTTTTTAAGAGACTGGTTAACTGTGTCCAATGTTTATAAGAGTCTAAGTAAGATGAGAAAGAGCCAAAGAATTCAACAACATGGAGGTCACTGATGACCTTGACTAAAACTGTTACAGTGGAGTGATGGCTTCCTGGAAGGAAGCCAGAATGGAGTCAGTGAAAGGTAAGGAAGTGGTGACAGCCAGGATAAACAACTTTTTCAAAAAGTTCTGCTGTGCAAACAAGCAGAAAACATGAAGCACCAGTTGGAGGAGGATGTAGGGTCGAGGGAGGGTTTTGCTAAATCAAGAGATGCTAGAGCATACTTGTAAGCTAATGGGAATGTTCCAATAAGAAAGAAGAAATTGTGGGGGAAAAGGGGGTAATTGAAGAGGGAAGCCCTTCAGAAGACAAAATAGGATGAACATAATAGCATAAGAAGAGGTGCTGCTCTTGGACAGAAAAAGTGACTGTTCAATTATAACGGACATGAGTTTGAGCAAACTCTGGGAGATAGTGAAGGACAGGCAAGCCTGGCATGCTGCGGTCCATGGGGTTGCAAAGAGTCAGACACGACTTAGCGACTAAACAGCAACAACAAGAAGACTTATTGCAATAGAAAGGAAGTTAGAATATGGATAACATATCAGAGTAGAGATATAGATTTTTTTTAATAGATCTGGGTAATAGGCAACTTCATTTTAATACAGAGCTGAAGCCAGAAGCAAAAAAAATACATATATGCAAAGTGCTAGCCAGTAAGAAAAAAGATAGTGTGTTGTAGAAGTGGAAAGGTGAGTAACTGTATTATTTTTCTTTTCATGATTAGTATAAGCGAAGACTCTCCTTTTTTCAGGGACTGGGTTATAGGTTGTCCACCCTCCACGGTATCCTTTTCTCTTGATCAAGTTATCTGGGAAACCAGTTTAGTAATCACAAGGTCTCTTGATGATTAGAGTCGAAGGGCAAAGATAATGGATAATCCTAGGTCACTTCATTCAAACTGTAAAAAGAGTTTGAGGAACCATCTCTGAAACATGTAACAGGTACACACATTTGTCACATTCAGAGTCTCTCTATCCAGAATAATCTTGGAAACAAAGGATAAAATCTCCTGATTCAATTTGCAGGACAGTCTTCCTGAGGCCTATTTAATCTTATCCATATTTGAAAGTCCTGGCCTCTTCTATGCCTTTAAGAGTTCTGAGAGACTTTTAAAAGGGAAATGTATCAGGCAGGCTCCCAAGCAAGAAATAATATTCTACTCAAAAGAGTTCACTGAAAATAATTTTTTAAAAGGCCTATTTACAAATATGTGGGCAGTTCAGGATATAGCAAGTATGTAGAGGCAACCAAAGATGAGCAAGAGTTTGCTAAAACCTTCCCTTGCCTAGACATGCAGAGGCAAGGTAGAGAAAGTGTTTCGGGAGCCCAGTGAATGCTGTAGCCATGTAGGAGAGGCTGTCAGGCAGCTACTGCAAGAACATAGCACCAAAGGAGGGAGAAAGAGAGAAGAAATATCCTGATCTCTCGTTCTTCTTCCCTTCTTCCCACTCCTGTGCCAAGCTTCTGTTCAACCCATTTGAAGCCAGAGGGCAGGGGAACCCAGGTGATGTAACCTGTAGAGGTCAGTGCTACATCATTCATGCCAGGATAGGGAAGGATGCAGAATGAATCTAGAAATGGGAATGGCTCTAGGGAAAGCAGAGTGCAACTAGCACAGGAACATAAGATATCCTTACCTGAAACAATTAAAGAAACAACTGTTAGAAAAACATATCAACATTAGGAATATCAACTAAATATTTAGGACTACCTGGCGGTGGTGGTTTAGTCGCTAAGACTCTTGAGACCATATGGAGCTTGGAGAGTTCCTTTGCCCATGAAATTTCCTGGCAAGAATACTGGAGTGGGTTGCCATTCCTTCTCCAGGGATCTTCCCAACCCAGGGATCAAACACACATCTCCTGCATTGCAGGCACATTTTTTACCACTGAGCCACCAGGGAAGCCCAAATAGGACCATGTATAGAGCACGAAGATGGGGAAGTAGATGGGGAAACAATGGAAACAGTGACAGACTTTATTTTGGGGGGCTTCAAAATCACTGCAGATGATGAGTGCAACCATGAAATTAAAACATGCTTGCTCCTTGGAAGAAAAGTTATGATCAACCTAGATAGCATATTAAAAAACACAGACATTACTTTGCTAACAAATAACAAAGGTCCATCTAGTCAAAGCCATGGTTTTTCCAGTAGTCATGTATGGATGTGAGAGTTGGAGTATAAAGAAAGCTGAGTGCCAAAGAATTGATGCTTTTGAACTGTGGTGTTGGAGAAGACTCTTGAGAGTCCCTTGGACTGCAAGGAGATCCAACCAGTCCATCCTAAAGGAAATCAGTCCTGAGTATTCCTTGGAGGACTGATGCTAAAACTCCAATACTCTGGTCACCTGATGTGAAGAACTGATTCAATTGAAAAGACCCTGATGTTGGGAAAGATTGAAGGCAGGAGAAGGGGACGACAGAAGATGAGATGGTTGGATGGCATCACCGACTCATTGGACATGAGTTTGAGTAAGCTCCTGGAGTTGGTGATGGACAGGGAAGCCTGGCATGCTGCAGTCCATGTGGTTGCAAAGAGTCAGACACGACTGAGCGACTGAACTGAACTGAACAAATAGAGCACTAAATATGTGATAGAAATAAAGGGAGGGGAGAGGGAAAGCTGAATAAAACTAGTTAATTCACAAAAAGACAATAGTAACTTTTAGCTTTCATTAATCTTCCTTACTAGACCAGAGGTTTGGAGAAGGAGTGGGGAGGATTGATTATTTTGTATTTTGTTTTATCAAAGAAAAGGTTTTATTTCCCCTTTATTATGTTCAAGGCAGAAAATCCTAGAGGCAGAAATATTTGTTTGGCTTTTGGAGAAAAGGGATCCTGTGTGGATTTTCATATCCTCTTATCCCAGTCTCTCTCCACCTGCGCCACTGGAAAGAGACCTAAACCTCCAGGAGACAGTGGCTTACTGAAGCTTAAATGTAGACAAGAGCCTGATGCAGACATCTGAGTTCATTAAGCTTCGGTCACCAGATGGACACAATTGAACAGAAAGCAATACAGCACTGGTTAACAAGGTAAGCTCTGAAGTCAGATTGCTTAGATTTAATGTTTGCTCTACTACTTACTAGCTGTATGGCCTTGAACAAGGTACTCCTCTTTTCCTCCATGCAATCTGTAAAATGGGAATAATAATAGTTATTTATTCCACAGAGTCATTTTATGAGAATAATATAAAACACTTCACAAAAGCACTTAGGATACTGTCTGGCATACAGTGAGTATTTAAGATTGGTGCAAATGTAATTGTGGTTTCCGACTGTGAATTTTAAGTCATTATAACTAGGCTCAAACACATCCTATTAATCAAAATAGGAACCATTAAAATCACCATATTATTGCCAATGAGAAATGTTTGTTTATTCTTATAGCGTAAAAATCTGTGCTTTAGGATTTGACAAACTCATGGAAAGCATTTTCTGCCTTCTGCTGGTTGTGGAAGTGTTTTCTCTGCAAAAAGTTGTCAAGATGCTTGAAGAAGCAGTAGTAGGTTGGCGAGAGGTCAGGTGAATATGGCGGATGAGCCAAAACTTTGTAGCCCAATTTGTTCAACTTTTGAAGCATTGGCTGTGTGACATGCAGTTGAGTGTTGTCATGGAGAGGAATTGGGCCCTTTCTGTTGATCAGTGCCAGCTGCAGGCATTGCAGTTTTTCGGCGCATCTCATCGATTTACTGAGTGTACTTCTCAGATGTAATGGTTTTAGATTACAGAAAACCAGGATTCAGAAAACTGTAGTGGATCAGATGGGCAGCAGACCACCAAACAGTAACCTTGATCATTTTTTTGGTGCTTTCTTTTGGAACTTCTTCTCAGTCCAGCCACTGAGCTGATCATTGCTGACTGTCAGTATAAAATCCACTTTTCATTGCACATCACAATTCTATGGAGAAATGGTTTATTGTTGTATAGAATAAGTTAGACTTCAAGACGATGATTTTTTTAAATTTTGTTCAGCTCATGAGGCACCAATTTATTGAGCTTTTTCACCTTTCCAATTTACTTCAAATGCTGAAAGACCAGAGAATTGTCAATGTTGAGATAGTCAGCAACTTCTCATGTAGTTGTAAGAGGATCAGCTTCAGTGAGTCTCTTGGTTAGTCATTGTCAATTTCCAAAGGCCAGCCACTGTGCTCCTCATCTTCAAGGCTCTCATCTCCTTTACAAAACTTCTTGAATCACCACTGCACTGTACAATTATTAGCAGTTTCTAGGCCAAATGCGTTGTTGATGTTTTGAGTTGTCTCCCCTGCTTTACAACCCATTTTAAATTCAAGTAAGAAAATCTCTTCCATTTGCTTTTTGTCTAACATCATTTCCATGGTCTCAAATAACTATAAAATAAACAACAAGGAATGTCATTAGCAAAAAAACATAAACTGAGAAATGTGCATTAAAGTGATGTATAACATAGCCACATTATTTAAGAATGCATTCCTATATCAAATAGCAAATCTCAATAATGCAAAACTGCAGTTACATTTGTACCAACCTAATACTGAAGAATATTATTATTAATAAAGTCAATTTTCTGATTACAGAGTATTTTGCAATCAATTTCATTTCTCTTGAACTGGAAACCTCTCTGTCTCACTCTTTTAAGCACACGCACACACACAGTAAGTAGACAGTGGAGTCCTCATTTATACAAAAGGTTAGTATATTTTTAATTCATTCACATGCTCATACATTTAATGAGCACCTATTATGTTCTAGGTACTAGACTAGCAAGGAGATCAAACCAGTCGATCCTAAAGGAAATCAACCCTGAATATTCATTGGAAGGACTGATGCTGAAGCTGAAGCTCCAATAATTTGGCCACCTGATGCGAACTGACCCATTGGAAAGGACCCTGATGCTGGGAAAGATTGAAGGCAGGTGGAGAAGGGAACGACAGAGGATAAGATGGTTGGATGGCATCTCCAACTCGATGAACATGAGTTTGATCTAGCTCTGGGAATTGGTGATGAAAGCCTGCATGCTGCAGTCCAGAGGGTCACAAGAGTCGGACACGACTGAGTGACTGAACAACAACAACAATAACTGGACTAGGTGCTGAGCACAACATAAAAGTGAGAAAAAACAAACACAGCCCCTTTCCCTGAGGAGTTTGTGATCTGATGAAGGATACAGACACTAATCAAATTACTACAGGTAAACACTGAAAGGTAGGTCAATGATAGGATCATTAGCAAATCATATTATAGCTCAATTTTTTCAGTTTCTAAAGAAAAGGAGGTGAGCATCTGTGCTGTGCTATCCAAAAGGGGAGCCACTACCCATGTGTGGCAGTTTAAAAATCTCTCCCTCGTTTGTCCTTGCCACATTTCAAGTGCTCAAGTATCATACGTGACTAGAGGCTACTGTACTAAACAGTGAAAATAGAGAAGATTTCCTGTAGAAAAAAATGTGCAAAATGCATGAACAGGCAATTCACAAAGAGATATACAGTTTTTAAACATATAAAAACCTATCCAACTTCATTCATAAGAGCAAAGTCAATTATTAAAGTTTGCAAAACTACATGCAAATTAACCCTTTAACATAGCAATCCCATTTGCAGAAATTTATCCTGAAGTCACATCTCTGATAAAAACACACACGATTATACATTATAGAATTATTTGTAATTTCAACATATTGGAAACTCCTTAAATATCTAAGTGAAGGAGCTTGTTTGTATAAATGATAGTGCAACCATACAATGCAGCTGTAAAGAATGAGCAAGATCTCCACAAGAACTGGCATGAAATGATTTCCAGGAGATATTAAATGAAAAAAGCAAAATCCAAAACAGTGCATATAATATGCTACGTTTTATGTAAGCAAAAAGGGAAAAACAAGAAAATATGTATTATCATCACTAAAAGAAACATACTTCTTTTCTTCTAAGGAGTAAGTGTCTTTTAATTTCATGGCTGCAATCACCATCTGCAGTGATTTTGGAGCCCAGAAAAATAAAAGTTAGCCACTGTTTCCCCATCTATCTGTCATGAAGTGATGGGACCGGATGCCATGATCTTAGTTTTCTGAATGTTGAGCTTTAAGCCAACTTTTTCACTCTCTTCTTTCACTTTCATCAAGAGACTCTTTAGTTCTTCACTTTTTGCCATAAGGGTGGTGTCATCTGCATATCTGAGATTATTGATATTTCTCCCGGCAATCTTGATTCCAGCCTGTGCTTCCTCCAGCCCAGCGTTTCTCATGATGTACTCTGCATATAAGTTAAATAAGCAGGGTGAAAATATACAGCCTTGACGTACTCCTTTTCCGATTTGGAACCAGTCTGTTCCATGTCCAGTTGTAACTGCTGCTTCCTGACCTGCATACAGGTTTCTCAAGAGGCAGGACAGGTGGTCTGGTATTCCCATCTCTTGAAGAATTTTCCACAGTTTATTGTGATCCACACAGTCAAAGGCTTTGGCATAGTCAATAAAGCAGAAGTAGATGTTATTCTGGAACTCTCTTGCTTTTTAGATGATCCAGCGGATGTTGGCAATTTGATCTCTGGTTCCTCTGCCTTTTCTAAAACAAGCTTGAACAGCTGGAAGTTCATGGTTCATGTATTGTTGAAGCCTGGCTTGGCGAATTTTAAGCATTACTTTGCTAGTGTGTGAGATGAGTGCAATTGTGTGGTAGTTTGAGCATTCTTTGGCATTGCCTTTCTTTGGGATTGGAATGAGAACTGACTTTTTCCAGTCCTGTGGCCATTGCTGAGTTTTCCAAATGTGCTGGCATATTGAGTGCAGCACTTCCACAGCGTAATCTTTCAGGATTTGAAATAGCTCAACTAGAATTCCATCACCTCCATTAGCTTTGCTCGTAGTGAGGCTTCCCAAGGCCCACTTGACTTCACATTCCAGGATGTCTGGCTCTAGGTGAGTGATCACATAATTGTGATTATCTGGGTTGTGAAGATCTTTTTTGTACAATTCTTCTGTGTATTCTTGTGACCTCTTCTTAATATCTTCTGCTTCTGTTAGGTCCCTACCATTTCTGTCCTATATTGAGCCCATTTTTGCATGAAATATTCCCTTAGTATCTCTAATTTTCTTCAAGAGATCTCTGTCTTTCCCATTCTATTGTTTTCCTTATTTCTTTACATTGATCACTGAGGAAGGCTTTCTTATCTCTCCTTGCTATTCTTTGGAACTCTGCATTCAAATGGGTATATCTTTCCTTTTCTCCTTTGCTTTTCACTTCCCGTCTTTTCACAGCTATATGTAAGGCCTCCTCGGACAGCCATTTTGCTTTTTAGCATTTCTTTTTCTTGGGGATGGTCTTGATTCCTGCCTCCTGTACAGTGTCACGAACCTCCATCCATAGTTCATCAGGCATTCTATCGGATCTAGTCCTTTAAATCAATTTCTCACTTCCACTGTATAGTCATAAGGGATTTGATTTAGGTCATACCTGAATGGTCTAGTGGTTTTCTCCACTTTCTTCAATTTAAGTCTGAATTTGGCAATAAGGAGTTCATGATCTGAGCCACAGTCAGCTCCTGGTCTTGTTTTTGCTGACTGTATAGAGCCTCTCCATCTTTGGCTGCAAAGAATATAGTCAGTCTGATTTCAGTGTAGAGCATCTGGTGATGTCCATGTGTAGTCTTCTGTTGTGTTGTTGGAAGTGGGTGTTTGCTATGACCAGTGCATTCTCTTGGCAGAACTCTATTAGCCTTTGCCCTGCTTCATTCTGTACTCCAAGGCCAAATTTGCCTGTTACTCCAGGTATTTCTTGACTTCCTACTTTTGCATTCCAGTCCCCTATAATAAAAAGGACATCTTTTTTGGGTGTTAGTTCTAGAAGGTCTTGTAGGTCTTCATAGAACTGTTCAACTTCAGCTTCTTCGGCGTTACTGGTCGGGGCATAGACTTGAATTACCGTGATATTGAATGGTTTACCTTGGAAACGAACAGAGATCATTTTGTTGTTTTTGAGATTGCATCCAAGTATTATATTTCAGACTCTTTTGTTGACTATAATGGCTACTCCATTTCTTCTAAAGGATTCTTGCCCACAGTAGTAGATATAATGGTCATCTGTGTTAAATTCACCCATTCCAGTCCATCTTAGTTCACTGATTCCTAGAATGTCAATGTTCACTCTTATCATCTCCTGTTTGACCACTTCCAATTTGCCCTGATTCATGGACCTAACATTCCAGGTTCCTATGCAATATTGCTCTTTACAGCATCGAACCTTGCTTCTATCACCAGTCCCATTTACAACTGGGTGTTGTTTTTGCTTTGGCTCCATCCCTTCATTCTTCCTGGAGTTATTTCTCCACTGATCTCCAGTAGCATACTGGGCACCTACTGACCTGGGGAGTTCATCCTTCAGTGTCCTTTCTTTTTGCCTTTTCATACTGTTCATGGGGTTCTCAAGGCAAGAATACTGAAGTGGTTTGCCATTCCCTTCTCCAGTGGACCACATTCTGTCAGACCTCTCCACCATGACCCGTCCATCTTAGGTGGCTCCATATGGCATCGCTTAGTTTCACTGAGTTAGACAAGGCTGTGGTCCATGTGATCAGATTGGCTAGTTGTCCGTGACCGTAGCCTCAGCCTGTCTGCCCCCTGATCCCCTCTCGCAGTGCCTTACATACTCAAAAATAAATCAATGAGAAGGGAGGAAAAACTAAAACCAAAAGCCAGTCAAACAAATGAACACAGTTTATTTCAAATGAATACCTCAATCACACTAAATGGGAATAAAATAAAAAAATAACTAATCCAAGGAACTTATGGACACAGTATATCCTAAGTTCTGAAGAGGGAGAGAGAGAGAAAAGTGCAAACAAATCCTGAATTCTTTTTAGTAGGATTGTTAATTATAGTGGTATGGGCAAAGCAATTCTGAAATTATTTTAGATGTACCCTAAGATTGAATGAATTGTTGGGAACCAAGTTTCTCACTGTGGAAGAAGGGATATGTAAGTATAGAATAAGGAAGGCAAGAATCCTGTGGAGATAGATTAGAATTAGAGAAACTGGTGTGAACTCATTATTACAAACATGAATATGTGTGTATATATGTTTATGTCTGTTCCCTGGATACACACACACACACACACACACACACACACACACACACATATAGGTGTGCATATGTGTGTGCACACATGCTCAGTTGCTCAGTTGAGTCCGATTCTTTGCAACCCTATGGACTGTAGCCTGCCAGGCTTTTCTGGAGGGAATTCTCAGGATTTCTTAGGAAGTCCACAGAATTTCCCAAGAAGAATACTTGAGTGGGTTGCCATGCCCTTCTCCATGGAATCTTCCCGACCCAGGGATCCAACCCACTGGGTGGACTGAACCCACCCAGCACCAAACTAAGTAAACACAATAATGCAGGATCGAGCCTGCATTAGTAGGCAGATTCTTTATCACTGAGCCACTTGGGAAGCCCTGTATGTATATATACATGCCTATATTTCCTAGCTCTGGCTAGTCAAAGGAAAAAAAAGTTGCCAAAGAAACAAATACAACCAAATAGAAATGAGCATGTCTGGTTCCCAGATTTTGGTTCTAATACCATTCCTCACTGAAAGGAACCTGAAATCCTTTGAGAAATGACTGACTCCAGGGCTGGAGCGTAGGTATTAATACAACTGGAGCATCTTGCTATGCCAGATAGTAAGGGCTAGGAGATTATGAGAACAATTTGCAAGGACGTGGTGGCCAACTTGAAGAGGTTCCCACAGGCCAAATTTGGGACAATTTGAGCACCAAACTAAGTAAAATCATAATGAACTATAGACCACTAAAAAAATAGCAATCCATGAGTCCACAATCATGGATAGATGATAGATATCAACAGAAAGATAGATAGGAGAGTGTGCTAAGTCACTTCAGTCATGTCCAGCTCTTTGCAACCCCATGGACTGAAGCCTGCCAGGCTCCTCTGTTCATGGGATCTTCCCGGCAAAAATACTGGAGTGAGTTGCCATTTCCTACTCCAGAGTATCTTCCTGATGCAGGGATCGAACTTGGAGATAGATAGATAGATAAATGGGGGAGGAGGGAAATCTCTTGCTTAGAACAAACTACTGAGGGCCCAAAGTCAACTTGTCAAAGTTTAGACAAAGTGTCTAAATCTCATGATACTTTTAAAGGCCATTTTTTGTTTCTTTTAAAAGAAAACAAAAGAAAAATAAATGTAGTAACAACAAATTCAGCTTGGATCATATCTTTATACCAACACAGTAGTAAAATATATTAAATTAAATTTTTATGGAGTGAGGGACCCATGAAGGCAAAAGAGCATAGGGCTCATGAAAGTCATAATGCAGCCCTGTCGGGGACAAGTGGTAAATGTGGACAGGGTGCTAGATGGAAAATCATCATTTGGCAATGTTCATGGTAGTTTCAAGCAAGATTCATCAATAGATGCTAAACCCAAGAGCAATTTTTGGTGAAGAATAGGATATTTGCATGGTCTTAAATTATCTCCACCCTCTACTTTTTATTAGTTGCAAGGCAAAAAAATTAAAAGATTTTTACAGTGGAGAAAGTGGGTATCACCTTGACTTCATGGTCAAAATTAATGCAGTATTACCTGTGAGGGACTGTCAGATAGACATCATGTGCCTCCAGCAGTAGTATCCCGAGAAGGTTACAACATCATCTATGCAGAATCCCTATTCCAACTGTATAATAATCATGAGGAAACATCAGACAAACAGAAAACAAAAGGCGTTCTATTTTTTTTTAATGAAGGCATGGAGGAGTTATATTCTTGAAAAATGTCAATGTCAAAAAAGACAAAGAAAAGCTGGGAAATGTTTCAGATTTAAGGTAGGTGAAGAGACATGGCAGCTAAATACTGTTGCGTAAAACTGACCCTAAAATTGAACCTGTCCTAGGAGGAGAAAACCCTATAAAGAACATTATTAGATTAACTTTAAAATGTGAAATATAGACCATAAATTAGATAAAAGTATTCCACCAGTGTAAATTTATGAAGTTATTATCTATAGAGCAAAGTTCTATTTTGCAGAAATACATGCTGAAGTAGTTAAGGGTAAGAACTATGATGTAACTTACCTCAAATGGCTCAGGAAAAAAATTGTCTCCTTAGACAGCAAGGAGATCAAACCAGTCAATCCTACAGGAAATCAACCTCGAATATTCATTGGAAGGACTGATGCTGAAGCTGAAGCTTCAGTACTTTGGCCACCTGATGCGAAGAGCCAACTCACTAGAAAAAACCCTGATGCTGGGAAAGGTTGAAGGCAAAAGAAGAGGGCAGCAGAGGATGAGATGGTTGGATAGCATCACTGACTCAATAGAAATGAACTTGGACAAACTCTGGGAGATAGTGAGGGACAGGGAGGTCTAGGGTGCTGCAAGCCATAGGACTGCAAAGAGTCAGACACAATTTAGCGAGTGAACAACAACATTGTGTGTGTGTGTGTGTGTAGAGAGAGAGAATAAATGACAAAGCAAAGGGGATAAAATTACAACAGGTGACTCTTTGTAAAGAGTATATGAATGTTTCTTGTGCTACTTTAATTTTTGCAACTTCTTATATGTTTGACATGATTTCCAAAGAAGTGTTTTAAAACCTAGAAAATAAAAAAGTATTAGAGTGACACATATAGATGTATAACTCATACTATATGCATAACATTGGCTGGACTTTTCACATTATAGTTTCCCATGTTATTACATAAGCTTTCAATCTATCATTTTAAATGTCTGCCTAACATTCTATCAAACTGACACTCTACAGTATACTGGGCCATTTCCTAATTGTTAAACATTTAGACTATATTCAATTTTTCCTGGTTTAAACCATGTTTATAATGGTTAAGCTGAAGAGCTGTAGAACCATGTTACCTATATCCAGGTCTCAGCTCTGTGCTTTACTAGCCATGTAGCTTTGAGTAAATTATTTAGCCTTCTATCCTTAATTCCCTCAAATCAGACATAACAGTATTTACAGAGATGCTGTGAATTGTAGATGATATGCTCATGTAAAGAATTTACAGTGGTGCCTAACACATAGTAAGCACTCAACAGATATAAGCTTTTGTGTAATTTTTCTGAGTTCAGCTTTTATTGTTTGGGGAGAAATCTTTCGCAAAACTAATAGTTTAATATTAAGGCAATGCTGATATTTTGGGATATGGAAAAAGATGCATAATATAGACATGATAATGGCAATATTGTGAACAACGAAACCAACCCTTGCTTTCTTTAATTTTGTTTAAATGTCTTCTGCTAGTCCCAATGTATACCACTAGATGGCAGTATAACCAATTAATTGACAATATTAATTCAGGTAAATTTCAAACTTAAATTTACAAATTCCCAAAATAGAAACAGGTTCTTTGAAGTGTGGTCACAGCAGACACATTAAATCTATGGCTGGTGAATCAGTTGAGATACGTCTGTCCCAATACCTCACTAGGTGTTAGGTTGGCCAGACATCTCTGAACTGATTTCATCTTTCATGTGACCCATTTCCACCCAGCTTAAAAACATTTTCCTCTTTCAGGCTGTCCCATCTCAGTAATGGCACTATTGCCATCTATCTATGTGCTTAAGGCAGAAACTAAAAGTCACTCTATTGTGGAGTGTGGGACTTTTTGTTATTGATTTTCTAGTTTTGTTATAGTAAAAAAAAAGAATGTAGTCCATATGATGTCAGTTATTTTGCTATTTCTCTGCAGAAATAGCAGAGACTGGCTTCGCAGTTAAATGTTGTAAGTTTTCCATGTGTACTTAAAAAAAACATGTAATATCTGTTAGGTAAGGATTCTGACTATATCCATGAAATCAGTCTTGCTAAGTGTTGTTCATATCCTCTATATCCTTATTAATATTTTGTCTGCTACTTCTGTTCTGTAGGAAATGTAGTTTAAAAAAACAACTCTCCCACTGTAATTTAAAATTTATTTCTTAAAATTCTGTCAATGATATTTTTGCTTTATATCTGTTGAAGATAAATTGTAACTTTGCATACAGATTCAGAATTGCTATATCTCCTTGGTAAGTTATTTTTTAATTACTTTTTAAATCAATTTATTCTTAACAATACTTTCTACCTTAAAGTCTGTTTTGTCTAGCATTAATATCACCACACTGGCATTCTTTTGGGAAATATCTGCCCATCATGTATTTTTTACATTCATTGACTTTCAACATTTCTATGCCTTTATGCTTTAGCTATGTCTATGGCAAATACATACAGCTAGATTTTTTTCATTGTTATCTAAGTAGTTCTGATTTTAACTGACAAGATTAGTGTATATATGTGTAAATTATTGAAATATTTGGACTTATTTCTACAATTCTGTGGTGTGTTTTTTATTTATAATGCATTTTAACTCTATTTTTTCCTCCTTGCATGCCTTTTATTGGATAGTTCCAGTTTTATTTATTCCTCTTTCTTTACCTTTATTGATTTAGAGCCTTTATATTTCTATCCTTTTGGTAATTATTCTTACGTTTTTAACAGGAACATTAGAAAGTCTAAAGTTAATTTATTAAAACTTTATCTCTAATGACTTTTCCTCCTATTCTGCTTACTGTTGCTATCGAGTATTTTAGTTTTAATATCTTCTCAATCTAGACTTTAATATCATTGTTAATGTTGTTTATAATAAGTACTTATTTAGATATGCTTACATGGTTAACAATTTTCTTTCTTACCATTACTTCTCAATAAAAACTCTTCAGTAGCTTCACATTAGAAGGAATAATATCCAAATCCTTTGCCAACACTTCACATGATCTGGTCCCTTCCTGCTTTCCTAACCTCCAAGTTGTCACTCTTTTCCCTTGCTCACTGCCCTCCAGCTATATCATCTTTTCTCAGCTTCTGGAACTTGCTATCATTGAACTCCAATTTTTTCTGGTACCTCAAATCCTATGCATACTCTTCTCCTTCAGTTCAGTATGGTCTCCTTTCCACTCTCCCTATTGCTGGCTCTCTCTCTCTCATTCTTCTTGGCTTAAATGTTATCTTCTCAAAGAAGTGCTCTTTTGCCACTCTACATGGGTAAGGTCCTCCCCATCCCATAATTCTCTGTAACACCCCTGTTTATACTTCCTCTATGTACTTATCTCAGGTCATAGTTGCATATTTGAATATGTGTTTTCTTGTTTGGTATCCACCTCTCTGATTATATTTGACTGTATAAGAACAGCAGCGGGAGTAAAAAAAAATATAAATGTGAATGAAAATTATTTCAAAAGAAGGACTGAACATTTTTTAGATCAAATTAGATGAGAGGGCAAATAGAAGGAGATGTTAAATGTAATTAGGTTTCCCTTTTGGAAGACTATAAGATAGAGACACCACTTGACAGAAATAGAATAATTGGGAGAATAATTCAATTTGAATGAAACTAAGGAGGGAGAAAATTACTTCTGCTTAGAAATATATATTAAGGCTAAAATAACAGTGGGTCATCTCTGTGAAGATATCACATAGACAATCTGAATTATGGTAGCAGAACATAGGTATGAGGTCAGAAATGGAGACATAATTTTGGGAGTAACTTACATATTTTTCATTGCCTATCAATTTAGTATTCAATTTTTCCTTGAGCCATTCCAAACCTTTTGCTTTATATTATTCAATAAACATTTGTCCTGGCTCTGTGCTAAATATAATGACACAATAATTAACTAAGATGGATGCTATTTCTGCTGTCATAGTCTACAGCACAAAAGGGGAGAAACGATTGAATAAGCAATTGCAGTGGAGTATGATATACTACATGCCATAGGGATTAGATAAGCATGTTATTGGGAACTCATAACAGGAATAGTTAACCTAGTCTTGGGATCGGGGAAGGTTTTCTGGGGGTGGAGAACTGATGCTTTACTGAAACACAAAGGAGAATAAGGAGTTACTCAGGAAAAAAAAGGAAAGAGGGAGGCTCCTTATGTGAAGGAAACATGTATGCAAATCTTCAAAGCAAGAAAAACCATGCAGCTCAAATATTCCTACTTTTGCCCAGAAACTATTCTCTACCCAGCCATTTAAATTTGTTTTTCAAGTTGATTGAGATATAATTTATATATAGTAAAATTCACCCTTTTGTGATGTAAGGTTCTATGAATTTTGGCAAACTTGTGTTGTCATGTAACAATTATGACAGTCAAGACATGCCATATTTCTATCACCCTAAAAGGTTCTGTCACACTTCTTTGTACCTCCCCTATCTCAGCCCCCTCGCCACTGCTGATTGCATCTCCATCCCTATAGTTTCCCTTTTTCCAAATGTTGTATAAATATAATCATACAATATGTAGTCCTTTGAATCTGCCTTCTTTCACTGAGTGTAATAATGGTGCTGCATATATCAGTAGTTAGTTCCTTTTTGTTGCAAAACAGAATCCATTGTACAGGTGTACCACATCTGTTTCCTGTTAATGGACATTTGGCATGTTTCCAGCTTTTGTAAAATATGGACAAAACTGCTATAGATATCTCCTTAGAGGTATTTTTGCTGAAGTATAATTGGTTTACTATATTGTATTAGTTTCAGATATATAGAAAAGTGATTCAGCTATATTTATATATTTTAACATATAAACATATATTTATATATTTTAACATATATATATATATTTCAGATTCCCATAGAGTTTTTTCTGTGGATGTAAGTCTTCATTTCTTTTGAATAAATACCTTGGAATGGGACTGTTACGTCATAGAATAAATGCATGTTTATCTTTATAGGAAATTACCAGAGTGGCTATACCATTTTGCATTCCCAAAACCGATGTATGAGAGTTCCAGTTATTCTTTATCCCTACCAGCATTTGACATCAGTTGTTCATTTCATTTATTTTCTAAGCCATTCTACAAGGTATGTAGTGATGTCTCATTGTCATTTTAGTTTGCATTTTCCTAATGACTAATTGTCTCAAGCATCTTTTCATGTACTTGTTTGCCTCTGTATATCTTCTCCTGTAAAGTGTCTGTTTAAATCTTTTGCCCATTTTTTTCTTTTTTGGAATGTTTTCTTATTATTGAGTTTAGTGAGTCTTTTACATATTCAGTTTACCAATACTTTATCAGATCTGCAATTTGCAAATGTTTCTTCCTACTGTGTGCCTTGTCTTCTCGTTTTCTTAGACTGTCTTTTAAAGAGCAGAATTTTGTCTCTCTTATAAAGTCTAATTTATTAATTTCCTCATTTCTACCCAGTATTTTAATTCCATTCCTTTCTAGAACAATCTTTTTCTGCCTACCATCATGCAGAAGTCTCCCACTTTTTGCAAAAATTTCCACTTACTTCCCTGGTGGCTCAGATGGTAAAGCATCTGCCTACAATGCGGGAGACCTGGGTTCAATCTCTAGGTCGGGAAGATCTCCAGGAGAAGGAAATGGCAAACCACTCCAGTATTCTTGCCTGGAAAATCCCATGGGCAGAGGAGGCTGGTAGGCTACAGTCCATGGGGTCACAAAGAGTCGACACAACTGAGCGACTCACTTCACTTCACTTTCCATTATTGTCCATCCCCCATCATCACTATCCTTTTTTCCCTTCATTCCCCTGCCAAATATTTGGAATGTATGTTCTCCAGAATGCTCCATTTACTTACTACTTAGTCATTCCTGAAAATTTGCTTCCATCCACACCACACTACCAGAGCTAACCTCTGGATGTCACCAAAAAACCTCTTACGTGTCGATTCCAGTTTCTAGACCCTAATTATCTACTTTCTTTTAGCTTACTCCTTCCTTCCAAAAATTATTTTTTAACCTCTTACTTTCAACGTTCCCAAAAAGTCAATCTAAGTTTGTATAGTAGAGGGCTTCCCATGTGGCTCAGCTGATGAAGAATCTTCCTGCAGTGCAGGAGACCTGGGTTCGATCTCTGGCTTGGGAAGATCCCCTGGAGAAAGGAAAGGTTACCCACTCCAGTAATCTGGCCTGGAGAATTCCATGGGCCATATAGTCCATGGGGTCACAAAGAGTCAGACATGACTAAGAGTCTTTCACTCTCATTTTCCATAGTAGCCCCTTAGGAGTTAATTCAGTTGTGGAATACCATATAAACAAGAGTTTCTTTACTGAATAAATTCAACTTTTTTTGGCCTGAATTCAGACAGAAGCAGTAAATATGCAATATGTGTTACATTATTTACAGGTGATTAATTCTCTTAAATGAGTTGACTATCACCACTTGTGTTTTTCAATGACTTCATTGTCTTTTTAAAAATCTATACTCCCAATAACATAAATTTCAGCGCAACCCATGACCAAATTTTTAGAAATAAATTCTGTATTTAGAGTCCACATGAGTGAAATTTGACTCTAACTATTTCATTATATTATAATATACATGTTCATGTATATTCTGTATTTAGAAGAAATACAATCCTGGAACAATCTCCAAGCACAGGGAGAGAAGTAGTTAAAAATTGCAAAGTTTTTTCTAATATTTATTAGGTAGAGAAGCTGAAATACAGTAAAATAATTTTCCCCCTAAAGTCAAGTCATAAAGAGGCAGTGCAAAGAAGTTTCAGTTTTGGTTTTACCTCATTGGAACCGTAAATAGCAAACAGTTTATTTCTCTCAGGTATTCCCCTAACCACTAATTTTTTCTTTTCTATTTGCCTTCTCTTTCTTTTTAATTTCCTCTAATTAGCATAATTACCAGACTATATGACTAAATTAAGTCATTCCATTTCTCTTCACTCTAGGTCAAGGTAATTACTTCCGGTTACCCTATTTTCTGCTGGCTTCCCTTTACCTGCTAACAGTCTGCTTTCAGATGGACAGCTCCTGCTTTATTCTTGGACAGAGCAAAGGCTGAAATTTTACTGAAGCTGATTCATGTCATAAGGCCAGGCTCAGGAAATCAGTGGTCTGGGGTCTTGAATGTTTGTAGCATGAGCATATCGATACACTCTGATCATACTGGGAGGCAGCATCATATAGTGGACACAACTTTGGTGTTAGAAAGATCTCAATTCAAATTAATCTTGACTGGTAAATAAAGTCAATAGATCGCCTGGAGCATACTTCTTCATCTGTGAAAGAGAGATTAATAATATCCACTTTAACAGGAAACATGAATAAAGAATCTGATACTAAGTAAGCACTCAATACAATTTGGTCCCTTCCTTTCCTCTTCAACAAGTTCTTTCAATTGAAAATGACTTTTTAAAATGTTGTCCTTTCATGGTCCACTGATGCAAGGCCAATCCTTTGGCACTTTCCATAGGATACACTGACATGATAGGGAGATGAGGGGATATATTGTCTCCTGAATAGATTTGTGTTTTAAGGACTTTCAGGATAGGAATTTTGATGTAGCAAGGGCAGTGCTAGTTGCAATTTCAGTATTATGTTCTGGGAAATCTAAAAGTTCTATGAGGCTTCTCTGAAAACATGAAAATAGGAACCATTTCATTTCTGCCTGCTCTATGATCTATAAACACCACCTAACAATAGATACATTGGTCATCAGCATTCAATTGTACTACTTGGCATAGAAAGAGCTTAACAGGTTTCCATGAAGATAGTACAGAAAATACAAGTCTATAAAGTTCAAAGCACCTTACAGATCTTTATTTGGTCCTGAAATATTGCACATTTATTATATGAAATAAATTACACACTAACATTAATTTGAAATTCTTTTTGTCAGATTAAGAATACACATGACCTTTGATTTATACTTATAGGAATCTCTCCTAGAATATACTCATATGTGTGTACAAATATGCATGCAGAAACATATTTACTGCAGCATATTTGTACCAACAAAGAGTAATAAGAATTGGTTATTATAGAACAGTCATACAATAGAATACTATGAATCCATTAAATGATAAACAATTATTAATCAGATATCAACTACATGCTCAGAACCTTATTGAATGCTGAAGGAAAATAAAAAGAACTATATGTCATGATTCTTATCCTGGAGGAGTTTATGACTTAGTTGAGAAGGGTCCAAGATGCACAGATCCAAAATTTATATACTAAAATTTAGCATATATACTAAAATTGAAATGATACAGAGATTAGCATGGCCCCCTGGGCAAGGATGACATGCAGATTCGTGAAGTGTTCCATATTTTTTAAAAAATAAAATAAACTGAAAAAAAAGTCTGCTATGTGAGTTAACTTTTTGGTTTGTGTTCTTTAACAAGAATCTTCTGGACCAGAGGATAGCAAACTATAGCGCATCAGCCAAATCCAACTCCTTGCCTATTTTTGTAAATAAAATGTAATTGGAACACAGACATGCCCATTCAGTTATCTATTGTCTAGTTTACTTTCCTTTTTTATTTATTTATTTATTCATTTTTAACAGTGTCAAACTATATTTTTGGGGGCTCCAAAAACACTGCAGATGGTGATTGCAGCCATGAAATTAAAAGATGCTTACTCCTTGGAAGAAAGGTTATGACCAACCTAGATAGCATATTGAAAAGCAGAGACATTACTTTGCCAACAAAGGTCCGTCTAGTCAAGGCTATGATTTTTCCAGTAGTCATGTATGGATGTGAGATTTGGATGGTGAAGAAAGCTGAGCACCAAAGAATTGATGCTGTTGAACTGTGGTGTTGGAGAAGACTCTTCAGAGTCCCTTGGGCTGCAAGGAGATCCAACAAGTCCATCTTATACTTTCCTTTTTTAAAAAAAATGTTTATTTATTTATCTGGGTGCAGCGAAGTGCCGGGTCTTAGTTTCAGCACTGGGGATCTTGAATCTTTGTTGCAGCATGCGGGGTTTTGAGTGGTGGCATGCAAACTCTTAGTTGTGGCATGTGGGATCTAGTTCTCTAACCAGAGATGGAACCCAGACCCCCTGCATTGGGAGCATGGATTCTTAGCCACTGGTCCACCAGGGAAAGTCCCTAGGCTACTTTCCTTATGCAGAGTTGAATAGTTGCAACAAAGATCTTATAGCCCACAAAGCCAAAAATATTTACTAACTGGTCCTTTACAGGAAAAGTTTAATCCTCTTGTAGGCCTTAAAAAAAAAATTCCTTAAAAAGGGAGTTGGTGGTGCTCTGTGACTACCTAGAGGGATGGGGGTAGTGGGAGATAGGTTCAAGAGGGAGGGGACATTCGTGTACTTATGGTTGATTCACATTATTGTATGGCAGAAACCAATGCAACACTGTAAAGCAATTATCCTCCAGTTAAAAATAAATTGAAAAAAAAGTCCAAGAGTCACAGGAAAAAAAATGGATTGGAATTAAGGATGGTGGTTTTAAAATATGTCCATAAATTCTTCGATATGTTTTCCTTTACTAGATGAAGCTGAATCCCTGGGGCACCCATATGTGGGCAGTTTGTGCTTGCTGGTGGTGGCCACGTTGCTTTCTGATACAGGTGTGGAATTGGTGGTTGTGGCCTCTGGCTGGAATGGACCACAGTCTCCGAGGAGGCAGGGGAGCTGAGCTGGAACTATGGCCAATATAGTGGTAGCAGTTAGACTGACCATTGTGCAGGTCGTTATGTTTGCAAGCCATGAGGCATAGGGACTCTCAAGTAAAACAGATCTTTCACAGTCTATCCAAGACTGCCTTTACCAGCAACCATTACAGAGGTGGGTTTGAATGCAAACTGACAAAACGGGAAGCAGCATTAATACTAGGTTTAAGTCCTATTGCCAATAAAGAAAAAATAAGAGATGCTCATCGACGAATTGTGCATTTAAATCACCCAGACAAGACAGGATCTCCTTAGATAGCAGTCAAAATCAATGAAGCTAAGGATTTACTAGAAGCTCAAGCTAGAAAATGAAGTAAATGTATGATGAATTTTAAGTTCTTATTCATTTGTGTATGTGGGTACCAGCTTTTTATCATAAAATACCTCAAGCCTCCAAAAAATAAATAACTAAAACTAAAAGATGAAGCTTAATTCTCCTCTGAGTATGGACTGAACTTAGTAACTTCCTTCTAATAAATAGAATAATGTGCAAATAAGGGTGTGTGAATCCTGACACTAGATCATAAAAAATGTTACAGTCTTCTCCTTGCCCTCAGATCACTTGCTGGAGAAAGTCGATTGCTATGTTGTAAGGACACTCAAGTAACCCTGTGCAGAGGTCCACATGGCAAGGAACTGATACCTCCTGCCAGCGTCTAGCAAGGAATCGGGCATTCTACTAATAGCCACGTGAGGAAACCCTCTTGGAAGCGGAGCCTTCAGCTCCAGTCAAGCCTTCAGATCGCTGGAGTCTTGGCTGATGTCTTAATTGCAACTTCATGAGAAACCCTGACTCAGAACCACCCCTTTGAAACCACTCCTGAATTCTTGACCCACAGATACTGGGAAATAATATCTCTTGCCTTAACCTGCTGAATTATGGGGTAATTTGTTATTGACAATAAATAACCAATACAAACTGAAAGCTATAGATGCTCTAGAGCAGCGGGTCTGCAAACTTTCTCTGGAAGGGCCAGACAGTCAATATTTTAGGCTTTTGAACCATCTTGTCTCCACGGCAACTACCCCACTCTGCTGTCATAGCAGGAGGGCAGCCACACACAATAGGTAAACAAATGTGCATGGCTGTGTTCCAATAAAACTTTATTTACAAACACAGGCATCAGGGTTGTGGACCATAGTTTGCCAGCCTCTGCTCTAGAGAATTTCTGCTGGGGAATTTCTCAGCTAAAGACAGCAAAACCAAGTACCAAGGAAACCCCTGATTAGAAAAGGGTATGTGCACAATATGGTCACAATTCTTTTTTTATCTTTCCCTGTAAGTTTTTGCCAAGAGAAGAGAAATAAAATAATCAGAAGGGTGATGAGGTTCCCCCCCGCCTAAGAAACTCTAGAATGAGGACTGAGCACCTACCAGGCAAGAGAATGAGAAAACTGAAAATAGGAGGAAACTGCTCTTATGGTCTTTTTGCCAAGCTGCTAAGACCTGTGAGCACCAGTGCCAAGGTTAGTGTTTTAAACATGCAAAACAAGTTTGTTAATGATGGAAGATTATCTTTCATTAACACCTGGCAATAGGACAAGGAACTAAAATGTAGTTACTGTTAGTGGAAATTAAAAAGGGACCCAGACTTTACTTAAGTTTATTTTATACCATTTTTCTCCAAGTGTATCACATTTTCTTCGTGGTCCTTAGGACTTAGAAATTGTTCAGGTCTGTAAACTTAGTAAACATAACATTATTTTTTAAAAAAACCCAAAACTCATAACTTACTGGAATGACATGCTACCACATATCTGTTAGAAGAAAGCCTGACTGGATCTTTTTTTTTTTTTTATTGTTTTTGCCATACATTGTCATGATATCACCATGGGTTTACATATGCTTCCCCTCCGGGTCCCCCCTCCTTCCTCCCTCCCCCCCGGGAAATCTCGCTGCACCAGTCCCGAGCATCAATCCTGGGCTGGCGATTGATTAGACACATGACAATTAACATGCTTCAATGCCCTTCTCCCATATCATCCCACCCTTACCCTCATCCACAAAGTCCACAAGTCTATTCTATACATCTGCGTTCCTTTTGTTGTCTCCCATGTTAGGTTCTCATTACTGTCTTTCTAAATTCCATATATATGTGTTAATATACTGTATTGTTGTTTTTGCTTCTGGCTTACTTCACTCTGGATAATGGGCTCCAGTTTCGTCCATCTGAGTAGAATTGCTTCAAATGAATTTTTTTTTTAATGCTGAGTAATATTCCATTGTGTATATGTACCACAGCTTTCTTATCCATTCATCAGTTGATGGGCATCTAGGTTGTTTCCATGTCTTAGCTATTGTAAACAATGCAGCGATGAACATTGGGGTGCACGTGGCTCTTTCAATTCTGGTTTCCTCGGTGTATATGCCCAGCAGTGGGATTGCCGGGTCATATGGCAGGTCTATTTGCAGCTTTTTAAGGAACCCACCTCCCAGAATATTGGAAATAAAAACACGAATAAACAAATGGGACCTAATTAAAATTAAAAGCTTTTGCACAACAAAGGAAACTATAAGCAAGGTGAAAAGACAGCCTTCAGAATGGGAGAAAATAATAGCCAATGAAGCAACAGACAAACAATTAATCTCAAAAATATACAAACAACTCCTGCAGCTCCATTCTAGAAAAATAAACAACCCAATTAAAAAGTGGGCCAAAGAACTTAACAGACATTTCTCCAAAGAAGATATAAAAATGGCTAACAAACACATGAAAAGATGCTCAACATCACTCATTATCAGAGAAATGCAAATCAAAACTACAATGAGGTACCACTTTACACCAGTCAGAATGGCTGCCATCCAAAAGTCTACAAGCAATAAATGCTGGCGAGGATGTGGAGAAAAGGGAACCCTCTTACACTGTTGGTGGGAATGCCTGACTGGATCTTACCACCACAGTCAGAAGTCACTATTTCTAGTGGCAACTCCTCAAACTGCAGGGTCACCATGCAGTCATGCAATCCCAACCTATTATCATCACAGCTAAGATTTACTGAACTCCTGCTAAACACCAGGTGCTGGGCAAAGCACATTATCTGCATTATTTCATTTAATCCTTCCAATAACCCTAAGGGGTTAGGTTTAGCATTATTATCCTCATCTTACAGATGAGAAAAAAAAAAAAACAACTGAGTGCAGTAACTTACACTAAGTCACTCAGTAATAAGTGGCAGAGTTAGAGTTTGAACCTGAGAAGTCAACCTACAGAGCCCACAGCCTTGACCTACCCATCCTGCAAACCCTGAGGAGAAAAGTTTAAGTGCAATATTGTGTGATAACTATGACCTCACATTTTCTTTCAAAGACAGTCAGTTTGGTCAGGTATAGAAAATTCAAATGCATTAAACAATTGAAAAACACTCTGACAAAACACAGTAGTAACAATCATTCATTGCTTTTGGTAGAATATAGCCTCTACTGGGGGGGGGTTGGTTCCTGAATCAACAAGTAGGGAAAAACTAAACATAGGCAAATTACTCCAAAATGTCTTAAAAGTGCTCATGAAGTACGTTTTGATATACACAGCTTTGCAAGGAAACAATAGATTCACCTCTCCCTTCTCATGCTCCCTCTGGGATGTATCCACATTTAGGAGAATGGCTGAGCTTTATCTTCAAAATGTAAATTCTCTCTCTTCTTTCCTCCTCTCTTTCATTGTGTGTATTTTAATGTACATATTTTAAAAATATGTATGATGTTACTCCGGGCTTCCCAGATGGTGCTAGTAGTAAAAAACCCATCTGTCAATGCAGGAGACATAAGAGATGCTAGTTCAATCCCTGTGTCGGGAAGATCCCCTGGAGGAGGGCATGGCAACCCACCACAGTATTCTTGCCTGAAGAATCCCATGGACAGAGGAGCCCAGCAGGCTATATAGGGTCCATAGGATTGTAAAGATTCAGACACAACTGAAACAACTTAGCTTCAGTTACTTTATTGCAATTAGAGTATGATGTCAGTCTATTGTACAAACCTAGAATGTAATATAAATGTGAAGGCCATTCAAAGTAAAGAAAAGTAATAATTTTTCTTTTATAAACACAGTACCTCAAGGATAGTCTGACATGCCGGTGTCATGGCATATACACACTGTCCATTCTTCTAAGCAAATCATCTTAGTCTCCTCTGGGCATAGATATGATTCAAGCGCAAGCAAATTTCTCACAAGCAGAGCAAATTTCTCTTTTATCCTAGTTGTCTAAAATTAGTACAACAATTGAGATGCTTTTTGAGATGACAGAAACTGGAAAGCTGAGATCAAGGAATTTAGGAGATGGTGCTTGGAAAAAGAAACATGAGGAAAACAAGAGGAAAGGAAAGGACAATCAAGAATGTTCTGCCAGGGAACTGATTTCAAAGAAAAAGGCAAAGAAGGCAGGTGGAGTGAGAAAAAGCTCTGCAAAATCTAGTACGTCCTGCATAGTCCCAGGTCTCATTATATTGAGCCAAATTCAAAAAGGAACTGATTCACAAACAATTATCATAAAGTTTAAAAAGAAGAGGAGGGATTGAAACAAGGCTAGAACTAGAGTAGGGTGAGTGACACTAAAAGATGATGCTGTGGAAGTGCTGCTCAATTTGCCAGCAAATGGAAAACTCAGCAGTGGCCACAGGACTGGAAAAGGTCAGTTTTCATTCCAATCCCAAAGAAAGGCAATGCCAAAGAATGCTCAAACTACCGCACAATTGCACTCATCTCACACACTAGTAAAGTAATGCTCAAAATTCTCCAAGTCAGGCTTCAACAGTATGTGAACTGTGAAATTCCAGATGTTCAAGCTGTTTTAGAAAAGGCAGAGGAACCAGAGATCAAATTGCCAACATCTGTTGGATCATTGAAAAAGCAAGGGAGTTCCAGAAAAACATCTATTTCTGCTTTATTGACTATGCCAAAGCCTTTGATTGTGTGGACCACCACAAACTGTGGAAAATTTTTAAAGAGATGGGAATACCACATCACGTGACCTGTCTCTTGAGAAATCTGTATGCAGGTAGGGAAGCAACAGTTACAACTAGACATGGAACAACAGACTGGTTCCAAATAGGGAAAGAGTGTGTTAAAGCTGTATATTGTCACCCTGCTTATTTAACTTATATGCACATTATATCATGAGAAACACTGGGCTGAATGAAGCACAAGCTGGAATCAAGATTGCCGGGAGAAATATCAATAATCTCAGATATGCAGACGACACCACCCTTATGGCAAAAAGTGAAGAACTAAAGAGTCTCTTGATGAAAGTGAAAGAGGAGAGTGAAAAAGTTGGCTTAAAACTCAACAGTCAGAAAACTAAGATCATGGCATCTGGTCCCATCACTTCATGGGAAATAGATGGGGAAACAGTAGAAACAGTAACAGACTTTATTTTCTGGGGCTCTAAAATCACTGCAGATGGTGACTGCAGCCATGAAATTAAAACATGCTTACTCCTTGGAAGGAAAGTTAGACAGCATATTTAAAAGCAGAGACATTACTTTGCCAACAAAGGTCCGTCTAGTCAAGGCTATGGTTTTTCCAGTAGTCATGTATGGATGTGAGAGTTGGATGGTGAAGAAAGCTGAGTGCCAAAGAATTGATGCTTTTGAACTGTGGTGTTGGAGAAGACTCTTGAGGGTCCCTTGGACTACAAGGAGATCCAACCAGTCCATCTTAAAGGAGATTAGTCCTGGGTGTTCATTGGAAGGACTGATGTTGAAGCTGAAACTCCAATACTTTGGCCACCTGATGCTAAGAGCTGACTCACTGGAAAAGACCCTGATGCTGGGGAAGACTGAAGGCAGGAGGAGAAGGTGAGGACAGAGGATGAGATGGTTGGATGGCATCACTGACTCAGTGGACATGAGTTTGAGTAAACTCCGGGAGTTGGTGATGGACAGGGAGGCCTGGTGTGCTGCAGTCCATGGGGTCGCAAAGAGTCAGACACAACTGAGTGACTGAACTGACTGACTGAGTGACACTTGCCTTGAGCACCAGATTTAAGAGGTGCCAAAAAACTCAACCAAGGAGATAAATAATACTTTAATGCAATAGTCTAAAAAATCAAACTGGCAAACTACAACTAGACACCTGCTTTGCCAATAAAGTTTTATTGGAACCAAGGTCAGTTTCAGGGTGATGTTATTCAGTTACTCAGCCATGTCTGATTCTTTGAGACCCCATGGACTACAGCACACCAGGCTTCCTTGTCCTTCACTATCTTCTGGAATTTCCTCAGATTCATGTCCACTGAGTCAGTGATACTAGCTAACCATCTCATCCTCTTCTCCTTTTGCCTTCAATCTTTCCCAGCATCAGAGTCTTTTCCAAGGAGTCAGTTCTTTGCATCAGGTGGCCAAAGTATTGGAGTTTTCAGCTTCAGCATCAGTCCTTCCAATGAATATTCAGAGTTGATTTCCTTTAGGATTGACTGGTTTGATCTCCTTTCCATCCAAGGGACTCTCAAGAGTCTTCTCTAGCACCACGATTCAAAAGCATCAGTTCTTTGGTGCTCAGCCTTCTTTATGATCCAACTCTCACATACGTACATGACTATTGGAAAAACCATAGCTTTGACTATATGGACCTTTGTCAGCAAAGTGATGTCTCTACTTTTTAATACATTGTCTAGGTTTTTCATAGCTTTCCTTCTGAAAAGCAAGTGTCTTTTAATTTCATGGCTGCAGTCATAGTCCACAGTGATTTTGGAGCCTTTTTCCCCTTCTATTTGCCATGAAGTGATGGGACCAGATGCCATGATCTTAGTTTTTGAATGTTGAGCTTTAAGCCAGCTTTTTTACTCCCTTTCTTCACCCTCATGAAGAGGCTTTTTAGTTCCTATTAACTTTCTGCCATTAGAGTGGTATCATCTCCATATCTGAGGTTGCTGGTATTTCTCCTGGCAGTCCCGATTCCAGCTTGTGATTCATCCAGCCTGGCATTTTGCATGATGTACTCTTAACTCAGTTGGTAAAGAATCCACCTGCAATGCAGGAGACCCCTATTCTATTCCTGGGTCAGGAAGATCTGCTGGAGAATGGATAGGCTACCCCCTCCAGTATTCTTGGGCTTCCCTTGTGGCTCAGCTGGTAAAGAATCTGCCTGAAGTGTGAGATACCTGGGTTCAATCCCTGGGTTGGGAAGATCCCCTGAAGAAGGGAAAAGCTACCCATTCCAGTATTCTGGCCTAGAGAATTCGATGGACTGTATAGTCCATGGGGTTGCAGAGAGTCAGACACAACTGAGCGACTTCCACTTTCACTTTCACTCTGCATATAAGTTAAATAAACAGGGTGACAATATACAGCCTTGACATACTCCTTTCACAATTTTGAACCAGTCTGTTGTTTCATGTCCAGTTCTAACTGTTGTTTCTTGACCCGCATACAGGTTTCTCAGGAGAGAGGTAAGGTGGTCTGGTGTTTCCATCTCTTGAAGAATTTTCCCGTTTGTTGTGATCCATAGTCAAAGGCTTTAGCATAGTTGATGAAGCAGAAGTAGATGTTTTTCTGGAAATCCCTTGCTTTCTCTATGATTCAATGAATGTTGACAACTTGATCTCTGGTTCCTCTGCCTTTTCTAAATCCAGTTTGAACATCTGGAAGTTCCCGTACTGCTGAAGCCTAGCTTGAATGATACTGAGCATTACCTTACTAGCATGCAAAATGAGCACATTTGTCCAGTAGTTTGAACATTCTTTGGCACTGCCCTTCTTTGGGATTGGAATGAAAATTATCTTTTCCAGTCCTGTGGCCACTGCTGAGTTTCCCAAATTTGCTGACATTGAGTGCAGCACTTTCACAGCATCGTCTTTTAGGATTTGATATAACTCAGCTGGAATCCCATTACCTCTGCTAGGTTTATTAGTAGGTAGTAAAGCTTCCCAAGGCCCACTTGACTTCACACTCCAGGATATCTGGCTCTATGTAAGTGATTACACCATCATGGTTATCCCAGTCATTGAGACCTTTTTTGTACAGTTCTTCTGTGTATTCTTGCCACTTCTTAATCTCTTCTGCCTCTGTTCAGTTCAGTTCAGTCACTCAGCCATGTCCAACTCCTTGAGACCCCATGGACTGCAGCACACCAGGATTCCCTGTCCATTACCAACCCCTGGAGCTTGCTCAAACTCATGTCCATTGAGTCAGTGAAGCCATCCAACCTTATCATCCTCTGTTGTCCCCTTCTCCTCCTGCCCCCAATCCTTCCCAGCATCAGGGTCTTTTCCAGTGAGTCAATTCTTCGCATGAAGTTGCCAAAGTACTGGAGTTTCAGCTTCAACATCAGTCCTTCCAATGAACACCCAGAACTGATCTCCTTTAGGATGGACTGGTTGGATCTCCTTGCAGTCCAAGGGACTCTTGTCAAGAGTCTTCTCCAACACCACAGTTCAAAAGCATCAATTCTTCTACGCTCAGCTTTCTTTATGGTCCAACTCTCACATTCATACATAACTACTGGAAAAACCATAGCTTTGACTAGACAGATCTTTCTCAGCAAAGTAATGTCTCTGCTTTTTAGTACACTGTTTAGGTTTGTCATAGTTTTTCTTCCAAGAAGCAATCATCTTTTAATTTTATGGCCGCAGTCACCATCTGCAGTGATCCTGGAGCCCAAGAAAAGAAAGTCTGTCACTGTTTCCATTGTTTCCCCATCTATTTGCCATGAAGTGATAGGACCAGATGTTAAGTCTGCCTCTGTTAGGTCTCACAGTTTCTGTCCTTTATCATGCCCATCAGGATGACAGAGGCAGGGTCACAAAAGTGCTCAATAGCATTCTGTCATTTAAAAACTGGAATTTTGTTCAACATAGATATTTTGCATTACTTTTGAATTTAAAAAAATACTACACTAAAGCATTGTTTATTTTGATTACTAATTTTGGTGACTCCTCTTATATGTTTTGCCTTACTCACTGCACCCTAGTCTTGGCTTGGGTTTTAAGAGAGAGGGAGGAGGCAGGAAGAGATAATCAGTGGTTCAAAGACATGTGCAGGGATTTGGGGTCAAGACTTAAAGCAGAAAAGTTGGAGACTCCATTTTATCCTGCTGTGTGCATTCTGTGCCCTGGGTGCCCTCACGCCAGTGAAGGCCGTTCTTTCATTGAGCTCCTTCTCTTGCCTTGGCAGCTGCACTCACTTTTATATGCAGGTTCTGGAATGCTGGGAGCTGTATGGCAGCCAACATCTCTCCTCTCCCTTCTCAAACATGACGTTCTCTGTAATTCACTTACAGACACCTCTTTCCTTAGCCCTTCTCACCCAGGGAGCCTGATCAAGGAATCTAAGAACTAAGCCTCATTTGCCTTCTCTGGGTATGCAAGTGAATTTGCATATATCTTGTGTCCATTTGCATTCCCCTCACATGGGGCATTTAGAATAAGAACAACATTCATGAATCAAAATGAAGCCTGTTCTATTCTTTCTCTGTCAAAGTATGGTGTAAGTAAAAGGATACCGCAGTGTGAGAAAAGGGCCGAAATTATATTTGCCAGGGTTATGTGTAGCTTTAAAAGCAATTCAATTTGGTGGCATTTACCACCACAAAATTGGGGTTTAATATTTATAGGTTTAGCCCAGGAGAATACAATCATTCATGACTCAAATGGCCACCCTCTTCCTCTACCATTCTTGTAGAAATTTGAGCCAAAAGCCGCTAAAAACTGAGACTGCCCTCTTCCCTGCCCCCTGGTCACTGCTTAATGGATGGGAAGCCTGATGGTTCCAGTCAGTTGACTTCTCCATTTGAGATGAAATGCATGAAGACCAACTAAAAAGGAGAAAAGGAAGAAGGAGTGATGCTCCTCATCTTTCCTCAGCCTCTCTGGGAACTTGAAGAACCAGGGAAAAGAAAAAAGCTGCCTGATATGAACACTGCACAGAATTTCATCTAAAGAAACAAACCAGTGAACAGAGGGCTACTAGTTTCAAAATCAGAAGGAAGCCCAAATAATGAAAACTGACATGATAAACAAGGATAAATTCATTACAGAGTTGTAGTTAGAACTGTTAAGTAAGAATATGTCAATGAGCTTTCGGCACTAAGAGTAAAAGTACCTAGCTAAAGGGTGGAGTTTTGCAATCTGTGTGACAGGTAGATAGTTCAGTGAAGAAGGATGACTCAAACGTTCACAGCTCAAGAAAAATCCACTTAACATATTTCACCTCCTTATCTTATAATACCCAGTTCTTGAAGCAAATTTCTGGTCTTTGGATGATTCGTAACCAAGAGAAGGGGTGTTTTGGAGAATGGATTTCTACTTTCAAACTGATATACCCCTCACTATAACTTTCCACATTGGCATCCTAGTTTGTAATTCAGAGTTTTATAAATTTTGCTATGTATGAATTAGTAATTCAGCTCTTGACTGAACTGAAAAAATCAGGCTTCTTAACAAACCTGTCAATAAGTCTTATCATTTCTGCCTTTAAAATGTCATATGCATCTGGAGAAATATTATGATAAGCAGGCAGATATATATGAACAGAGGAACTCCATTACCATCGTTCTAATAGCCATTAAAAAACTATTGGAAGTAACAAAATGTCCATCATTAGGAGACCAGTTAAATATATTATGGTAAATTCATACCATGTGGAACACTACTATATGTAAAATAGACAGCCAATGGCAACTTGCTGTATGACTCAGGGAACTCACGCCAGGACTCTATAACAACCTAGAGGGATGGGAAGGGGTGGGAGGTTGCAGGGAGGTTGAAGACGGAGGGTATATGTGTATACCTATGGCTGATTCATGCTCGTGTATGGCCGAAACCAATATAATATTGTAAAGCAATTATCCTTCAATTAAAAATAAAATTTTTTTTACATTTCACACAGTGTAGAACTCTTACAGCTATTAAAAAGAATAAGATAGATTTATATATAATGTACATATGATATTTATGATCAAAATTTTCTGGAATGATATCAATATTGGTAGTTCTGAGTAGGACTGGAGAAAGACTAGGGGAACAGTAGACTTTTATAAAGCACTTCCATAACCATTTAAATTTTTACAATGGTCACATAGTTCTTTTACATAAAATATTAATTTATAGTTATTGATACATAGTAACTGAAATAATTAATATACTCTATACTTATGTGGATTTACTAATTCATGTATATCACATACACACAAAGTGAGTGTGAAAGTAAGCACTAGCACATGCAAAAGAAAACATGCTAATTATAGAATTTCTCATGAAGCAGTGGGATATTAGATGATTTTTATTTTCTTCTTTAAAAACTTTTAAGATTTTTATAAGGATGTTGGTATAGCTTTCTTGCTATAAATAGCACTTGTTGTTTATTCTTTCAAGTTACAAAAATTGTCCATTTTCAGAGTAGAAAACTTAGAAAATACACACAAAAATAAAAGAACACTATTAAAATTTACCTGTAACTTCAATATCCAAAGTAACTATTGTTAACCTTTTGGTTTATAACTTTCTGGTCCTTTTGCAGTGTTTTTCTCACTAAAAAGATGATCATTGTATTTGCTCTGTGATCTATGTTTTTGTTTGACACATTATCCAAAATATTTCTCCATGTCCATAAAGCATTCTCCAATATGATTTTTGTAACTGCATAATATTCCATAATAGGATATGTTATAATTTACTAAGTCAATACTCTACTTCTAGACTGTCCCATTTTCTTAACATTCTAAGTAACTTACCAATGAGCATTCTTTTGACTGTATCTTCACATCCATCCTATTATTTCTTCTGGGTTCAGTTCAGTCAGTTTAGTCGCTAAGTCGTGTCCAACTCTTTGCGACCCCATGAACTGCAGCATGCCAGGCCTCCCTGTCTATCACCAACTCCCGGAGTCATACCCAAACCCATGTCCACCGAGTAGGTGAGGCCATCCAGCATCTCATCGTATGTCGTCCCCTTCTCCTCCTGCCCCCAATCCTTCCCAGCATCAGGGTCTTTTCCAGTGAGTCAATTCTTCGCATGAGGTTGCCAAAGTACTGGAGTTTCAGCTTCAACATCAGTCCTTCCAATGAACACCCAGAACTGATCTCCTTTAGGATGGACTGGTTGGATCTCCTTGTAGTCCAAGGGACTCTCAAGAGTCTTCTCCAATACCACAGTTCAAAAGCATCAATTCTTCAGCGCTCAGCCTTTTTCACTGTCCAACTCTCACATCCATACATGACTACTGGAAAAACCATAGCCTTAACTAGACAGACCTTTGTTGGCAAAGTAATGTCTCTGCTTTTAAATATGCTATCTAGGTTGGCCATAACCTTCCTTTCAAGGAGTAAGCATGTTTTAATTTCATGGCTGCAATCACCATCTACAGTGATTTCGGAGACCCCCAAAATAAAGTCTGACACTGTTTCCACTGTTTCCCCATCTATTTCCCATGAAGTGATGGGACCAGATGCCATGATCTTAGTTTTCTTAATGTTGAGCCTTAAGCCAACTTTCTCACTCTCCTCTTTTACTTTCATCAAGAGGCTTTTTAGTTCTTCTTCACTTTCTGCCATAAGGGTGGTGGTGTCGTCTGCATATCTGAGGTTATTGATATTTGTCCCGGCAATGCTGATTACAGCTTGTGCTTCTTCCAGCCCAGCATTTCTCATGATTTACTCTGAATATAAGTTAAATAAGCACGGTGACAATATACAGCCTTGACATACTCCTTTTCCAATTTGGAACCAGCCTGTTGTTCCATATCCAGTTGTAACTGTTGCTTCCTGACCTGCATACAGGTTTCTCAAGAGACAGGTAAGATGGTCTGGTATTCCCATCTCTTGAAGAATTTTCCACAGTTTATTGTGATCCACACAATCAAAGGCTTTGGCATAGTCAATGAAGCAGAAATAGATGGTTTTCTGGAACTCTCTTACTTTTTTGATAATCCAGCGGATGTTGGCAATTTGATCTCTGGTTCCTCTGCCTTTTCTAAAACCAGCTTGAACATCTGGAAGTTCATGGTTCGTGTATTGCTGAAGCCTGGCTTGGAGAATTTTGAGCATTACTTTGCTAGCATGTGAGATGAGTGCAATTGTGTGGTAGTTTGAGCATTCTTTGGCATTGCCTTTCTTTGGGACTCGAATGAAAACTGACCTTTTTCAGTCTTGTGGCCACTGCTGAGTTTTCAAAATTTGCTGGCATACTGAGTGCAGCACTTTCACAGCATCATCTTTTAGGATTTGAAATAGCTCAACTGGAATTCCATCACCTCCACTAGCTTTGTTTGTAGTGATGCTTTCTAAGGCCCACTTGACTTCACATTCCAGGATGTCTGGCTCTACGTGAGTGACCTTCTGGGTAGATTCCTAAAATTGAAATTTCTGGACCAAAGAGTAAGGCACTACATTTTTATTGTGGTAAAATACATACAACATTCAATTTATAATTTTAATATTTTAAAGTTTACAATTTTATGGCATCAATTACATTTACAATGTTGTTCAAACATCATGACCATCTAGTTTTTCATCATCTCAAACAAAAATCTCATCCCCTTTAAGCAGTAATTTCCTGATCCCTTCTTCCCTCAGCTTCTGCCAACCACTAAGCTGCTTTCCAACTATATTGGGCCATAGAGACTGATATATCTCAGTATTCAGTTTTGCCTGTTCTAGATATTCCATATAAATAGAAATATTTGGCCCTTTGTGCTTAACTTACTTCCTTTAGCATAATATTCTTAGGCTTCATCTATTTGTAGCATATATTATTACTTAATCCTTTTATATGACTGAATATTATTCCTTTCTATGGCTAATGCTAAGTCACTTCAAGTCCTGTCTGACTCTTTGCAACCTATAAACTATAGCCCTCCAGGCTCATCTGTCCATAGGATTTTCCAGGCAAGAATACTGGACTGGGTTGCCATTTCCTTCTCCAGGGGACCTTCCCAACCCAGGGACTGAACCCATGTCTCTTATTTCTCCTGCATTGGCAAGGGGGTTCCTTATCACTAGCGCCACCTGGGAGGCCCCAACATATTTAGTTAATTAAGTCATTTGCTGGTGCACATTTGGGTTGTTTCTACCTTTCAGCTGCTATGGACATTTTTGTACAAGTTTTTGCTGGAACATCTGTTTTAAATTTTTTTGGACAGACAATTGACCCTTGAATAACATAGGCAGGTGGAGATTCACATGTATCTTTACAGTCCTTCCATATGCATGGTTACACACTCTCAGATTCAACCAATCTTGGTTCCTATTGTTTTGTAGTACATATTTTTTGGGGGAAAAAATCCATGTATAAGTGGACCATGGCAGCTTAAACCTGTGTTGTTCAAAGGTCCACCATATATCCAGGAGTGAATTATCAGATCCTGTGGAATTCTGTATTTAACTTCTTGAGGAAATTCCAAACTGTTTTGTACAGTGGGCTATTCCATTTTACATTCCCATCAGCAATGTATAGAGTTCAAATTTCTCCCCATCTTTATCAATACTTGTTATTTTCTATTGTTTTTATTGTTGTTAAAATGACCATTCTAGTGGGTATGAAGTGGTATCTCATTTTGGTTTTGATTTTCATTTCTCTAATGACTAATGCCAGATGATTCCTTTTTGCCAAATTCAGACTGAAACTGAACAAAGTAGGGAAAAGCACTAGACCATTCAAGTATGACATAAATCAAATACTTTATGATTATACGTTGGAAGTGACAAATGGATGCAAGGGATTATGATAGACAGAGTGCCTAAAGAACTATGGATGGAGATTTGGAACATTGTACAGGAGATGGTGATTAAGACCATCTCAAAGAAAAAGAAATGCAAAATGGCAAAATGGTTGTCTGAGGAGGCCTTACAAATAGCTGAGAAAAGAAGAGAAGCAAAAGGCAAAGAAGAAAAGGAAAGATATATTCATCTGAATTAAGAGTTCCAAAGAATAGCAAGGAGAGATAAGAAAGCCTTCCTAAGTGATCAATGCAAGGAAATTGCGGAAAACAATAGAATGGGAAAGACTAGAGATCTCTTCAAGAAAATTAGAGATACCAAGAGAATATTTCAAACAAAGACGGGCACAATAAAAGACAGAAATGGTATGGACCTAACACAAGCAGAAGATATTAAGAAGAGGTTGCAAGAATACACCAAACTATACAAAAAAGATCTCTATGACCCAGATAACCATGATGGTGTGACCACTCACCTAGAGTCAAGTATTCTGGAATGCGAAGTCAAGTGGGCCTTAAGAAGCTTCACTGTGAACAAAGCTAGTGGAGGTGATGGAATTCCAGCTGAGCTATTTCAAATCCTAAAAGATGATGCTGTGAAAGTGCTGCACTCAATATGCCAGCAAATTTGGAAACCTCAGCAGTGGCCACAGGACTGGAAATGGTCAGTTTTCATTCGAGTCCCAAAGAAAGGCAATGCCAAAGAATGTTCAGACTACCACACAATTTCAGTCATCTCACATGCTAGCAAAGTAATGCTCAAAATTTTTCAAGCCAGGCTTCAACAGTACATGAACCGAAAACTTCCAGATGTTCAAGCTGGATTTAGAAATGGCAGAAGAACCAGAGATAAAATTGCCACCATTCACTGCATCACAGAAAAACCAAGAGAGTTCCAGAAAAACTTCTACTTCTGCTTTATTGACAACGCCAAAGCCACTGACTGTGTGGATCACAACAAATTGTAGAAAATTCTTCAAGAGATAGGAATACTAGACCACCTTACCTGCCTCCTGAGAAATCTGTATGCAGGTTAAGATGCAACAGTTAGAACTGGACATGGAACAACGGACTGGTTCAAAATTGGAAAAGGAGTATGTCAAGGATTCCCAGGTGGCGCTAGTGGTAAAGAACCTGCCTGCGAGTGCAGGAAATGTAAGAGATGCAGGTTTGATCCCTGGGTCAGGAAGATACCCTGGAAAATGAAATGGCTACCCACTCCAGTATTCTTGTCTTGAGAATTCCATGGACAGAGGAGTCTGGGAGGCAGCCCATGGGGTCACAAAGAGTGGTACATGACTAAAGCAACTTAGCACAGCACAGCACCTATCAAGGTTGTATATTGTCACCCTGCTTATTTAACTTATATGCAGAGTGCACCATACAAAATGCTGGGCTGGATGAAGCACAAGGTGGAATCAAGATTGCTGGAGAAATATCAGTAACCTCAGATACACAGATGACACCACCCTTATGGCAGAAAATGAACAGGAATTAAAGAGCCTCTTGATAAAGGTGAAAGAGGAAAATGAAAACCTGGCTTAAAACTCAACATTCAAAAAGTAAGATCATGGCATCCAGTCCCATCACTTTATGGCAAATAGATGGGGAAACAATGAAAAAAGTGACTTTCTTTTCTTGGGCTCCAAAATCACTGCAGATGTTGACTGCAGCCATGAAATTAAAAGACACCTACTCCTTAGAAAAAAAGCAATGACAAACCTAGACAGCATAGTAAAAAGCAGAGACATAACTTCATTGACAAAGGTCTGTCTAGTTGAAGCTTTGGTTTTTCCAGTAGTCATGTATGGATGTGAGAGTTGGGCCATAAAGAAAGCTGAGCACCAAAATTTGATGCCTCCAAACTGTGGTTTGGAGAAGACTCTTGAGAGTCCCTTGGACTGCAAGATCAAACCAATCAATCCTAAAGGAAATCAATCCTGAATCTTCATTGGAAAGACTGATGTTGAAGCTGAAGCTCCAGTCCTTTGGCCACCTGATGCGAAGAGCCAACTCATTTGAAAAGACCCTGATGCTGGGAAAGATTGAAGGCAGGAGGAGAAGGGGACAATAGAGAATGAAGTGGTTAAGATGGCTTCACTGACTCGATGGACATGAGTTTGAACAAGCTCTGGGAGTTGGTGATGGACAGGGGAGCCTGGCGTGCTGCAGTCCATGGGGTCGCAAAGAGTCAGACATGACTGAGTGACTGAATGGAACTAAATGACTAGTGATGCTGAGCATCCTGTTGTGTTCTTGTTGACCATTTGTATATATTCTTTGGAGAAACATCTATTCAAATTCTTGGTCCATTTTCAAATTGAGTTGTCTTTTTATTGTTGATTTGTAGGAGTTCTTTATATATTCTGGATACTAATCCTTATCAGATAGATGATTTACAAAGATTTTTTCCATTCTGTGGATTGTCTTTTCACTCTTTTGATAACGTCCTTTGATGCACAAAAGATATTCATTCTTATGAAGCCCAATTGTCTAGTTTTTCTTATATTGCTTGTGCTTTTGATGTCATAATTAAGAAACAACTGTCACATCCAAAGTTATGAAGGTTTGACATTTTTTCCTCAAAGTGTTTTATAGTTTTAGTTCTTATTAAATATAATGATCCCTATATCTGATTCATTTTGAATTAATTTTTGTATATGTTGTGAGGTAGGGGTCTAACTTTATTCCTTTGCATGTGTATATTCAGTTGTTCCACTGCAATTTACCAAAAAGATTATTTTTTCCCCATTGAATAGTCTTGAACTCTTGTTTAAAATCAAAGTATTGCTTTGAGATCAGAAAACAAAATCAAAGTAATACAAACGTATATATGGAATGTGTTTCCTTTTTTCTTCTCTATCAGTTCTATTACATTTCATCAGGTCTTATGCCCTCATACTCAGATTAATGTAAGAGTCTTCTTATTATACAGCCTCATTGAGAGAGCAATATCTCTTTACTACTACCATGTTATTTCGTCACTCAAGAATGGGTCAGGTTGCTACTGTCTAAATATCAGTTGGTGACTAGACCTCAAAGTATAGTTACCTCATCAAAGTATAGTCAACTGTGTCTCTTGGTCTAAAATAACCAGCCAGACTTACCCATTGCTTCTACTATAAATGGATTTTAAGGAAAATCAAGTTAAAATATATTCAAGACTGAAGAAGTAAGGAGATATATTCTTTTTAGCAGGTTGTAAAAGTAGTATTTTGATCTCAAATTTTGTCATTTATTCTTTCCATAAGTATTAACTGGACACCTACCACATCTCAGGATTACAAAAAGGAAGACAATTCAGAAGTTGTGCTCTGACTACTCAGAGTTTAGGAGACAGTTATTTAAAAAGATAAATTATAATCTAACGTTGTAAGTGCAATAATGAAAATGTGAATAAAACATTATGGGAACACCAAAGTGTAGCAAGTTTAATAATAGGAAGATTTCTTTTTTTTCCTTAATAGATCTGTTAAATTGCCACTATAATTATCTAGAACTATTTTTTGTAGTATTTCCCATCATGAATTTGTCTTTTCATTCATTTACAAATATTTATTAACTGCCTATTCAATGCAGACAAAAGCACAAAGAAATTCCTAATCTGGTTGGGACTGAGATATGACATGTGAAAAGCTAAAAAGCAATATAGGTGTGAAGTTTTCAGTAATATTTTCCAATTTTGTGAAATGTTTTAAAATCATATAAAATGAATACATTAGAAAAATAATACAATATGAGTCAAAAGCTCTGACTTAGGAAAAACAAGGTGAGTAGTAGAAATCAGCAGTTCTTAACTATGACACCTCAGAACAGCGATGTGTTACTATACATTGTGTAGCATGTCAGACTAATGTGTATGCATAATCAAGTTCTATAACTTAACCATTATCAGAGTTTGCACCTTATTTCACACACACACACACACACACACACAGAACTGAAGATTATTCTTATGATAACATCAATCTGATTTATTTGCATCCTGATATACTTACTTGGGCTTCACAGGTAGCATTAGTGGTAAAGAACCCACCTGCCAATGCAGGAGACATAAGAGATGCAGGTTCGATCCCTGGGTCGGGAATATCCCTTGGAGAAGGAAATGGCAACCCACTCCAGTATTCCTGCCTGGAGAATCCCATGGACAGAGGAGCCTTGCAGGCTATGGTCTATAGGGTCATAAGAGTCAGATGCAACTAGCTATGAATTCTCAAGAGGGAAAGATCGACAGAGCCATGAGAGACTGCATGAGAAATTTAAAAAATGAGTAATACTTAAAGATAAATTGGAGGAGATCATAATCCTCTGCATGGAAAAGATGAGAATGTGCATGATGTATGAGGAGAAATAAGTAGACTGACCTAGATGAGCAGAGATTTATAGAGGGAAGTACAGCAACAAATACGTTAGGAAGTCTTAGAGAAGACAATTGTTTCTGCTGCTCTGCATCCCTTTAAACTCCTTCTGGTATTATGACCCTAATTTTCTCTTGCAAATCACTCTCTCCCTCTTTTCCGTCTAGATGAACTTTGGGTAGCAATCCACTCCAGTATTTTTGCCTGGAAAATCCCTCAACAGAGGAACCTGGAGGGCTGCAGTCCATGGAGACCGCAAAGAGTCAGCCACAACTGAGCGCATCAGCACAGCACAGTTCAGGAGTGAATATGTGACTTAGAACTGGTCACATGTTCAGTGAATGTCATAGTTCTCAAATTGCAGAGATGACTCAGGAATAGGCAATAAGATGCAATAAACTTTTACTGAGAGAGCCACATGGTCTGATCTTTTCTTCTGGAATTGCTAATAGTAACAATGCTATGAACTTGGAGCTGCTGAAAGGGGAGCACTTTGTGCCAGGAAATGATTCAATATAGCAGAAGAAAGAACCAAGAGATGAAGAGAAGGAATAAGTCCCATTGATACTATCCAGTCCCTGGATCAAAGCATGACTCAAACCAATGGACCCATAGTCTTTGCAGTTATGTTAGCCAATAGGTTTCCATAACATGAGCCATTTTAATTTAGGTTTTCTGTCATATGCAACAAAAGAATCCTATATTATTTAGGTCTGTTGGGGCCAGTTACTAGTGATCCTATGTGACAAGGTTAGAAATTAAGATTTTCCCTAGGATGGGCCACTGGGGAAAAATAGTTTTTAAAGCAGATGTGGGACAGGATGAAAGTAATTTAGTGAATGTCATTTTTTTTCATATCAAGGGAGCAAATTACCAGTAAGAATAATTTATTTGAGCATACAGGAGTAGAAATGAGATTACAATCAGACTTCTTAGACTATGGACCTAAACTGCTTACCCTCGAAGTGTTTCTGTTGTAGGTGGAACCTAGTACTTCTCAAATGTGTGATCCTATCTTTTACTTAGTTTAAGTCAGACATAGAAATCAATTAGCCTTCGATCAAGTGAATTTCTTAGAGTATGGTCCATCTTCATAATATGTTAAAAATAATCTGGGCTTTCAATTAATATAGTAGTGATAAAGTTGTCTACCTTAACAGCAAATGAAATGTAGCAGAAATATAGAGTCATATGTATGATGCATCTAAAACTGCTCCCCTGAATATGCAATCCATGCTTCCAATGTATATCAATAATAATATAATACCAATAACCGATCTGTAAAACATAAGGGGGTGAGGGGGAACTAAGAGATTTGAGCCTTTCTTGAGGTTCCTTGACAATTTTGTATGGGCTTCACATGTGGCTCAGCAGTAAAGAATCCCCATGTCAACACAAAAGACATAGGAGATGCGGGTTTGATCCCTAGGTTGGGAGATCCCCTGGAGGAGGAAATGGCAACCCATTCCAGAATTCTTGCCTAGAAAATTCCATGGACAGAGAAGCCTGGTGTACTATAGTCCATGGGGTTGCAAAGAGTCAGACACAACTGACCAGCTGAGCACACATGGTTCCTTGACAGTTCTATATAGCTGACTAAATCACATTTCCTTCTTTATGACTCAATTACCCTACTTAAAAGATAGGAAAATAATAATACTGAACTTAAAATACAAGATAATTAAAATATGGCCTCAATCATCTTCATCTATGTTCACTGGATACTTGAAGATACATAGTAATAATAATTAAAATTGAGAACTTACTATGTTCTGGGCACAATTCTAAATGTTTCACATGTATTAAACAATTTATGCCTTACCACTTAGAGTACTATGAGTTAAATATTATTATTACCCGATTTTGTTGAGGCTTACAAAAGTTACGATTCTTGTCCAAAGCCCAAACCTAGCCATGATTTGAACCCAGGCAATTCTATACTATCTTTCTACTTATCTAATAGTGTGGTAGATTATATAGAAATAAATATGCTGAATATCACTCATAATAGAAAACTGCAAATTTAAATTTCAACAAAATGCCACTTTCCATCAATAGGATTAGCAAAGATTATTCACAAAGTTATTGACAGGTCTCAGTTTCTCAGTGGCTATTGGCTGGAAACCTCATAAGCCTTTCCACAGGTAGGGCATCTGAGTGTCTTCAGGACTTAGCTACTGGCTTCTTCCAGAACAAGTGACAGAAGAGAGAGAAAGTCCATGAGAGAAGATGCAGGTTTTTTAAAAACAACTTTTTGTTGTTGTTCAGTTGCTCAGTCGTGTCTGACTCTTTGCAATCCCATACATTGCAGCAGGTCAGGGTTCCCTGTCTTTCACCATCTCCTGAAGTTTGTTCAAATTCATGTCCATTGAGTCAGTGATGCCAGCCAGCCATCTCATCCTCTGTCATCCCCTTCTTCTCCTGCCTTCAATCTTTCCCAGCATCAGGGTCTTTTCCAATGAATCGGCTCTTCGAATCATGTGGCCAAAGTATTGGAGTTTCAGCTTAAGTATCAGTCCTTCCAATGAATATTCAGGACTGATTTCCTTTAGGATTGACTATTTCAATTTCCTTGCAGTCCAAGGGACTCTCAAGCATCTTCTCCAGCACCACAGCTCAAAAGCATCAATTCTTTAGCACTCAGTCTTTTTTACTGTCTAGCTCTCACAACCATACATGACTACTGGAAAAACCATAGCTTTGACTAGATAGACATCTGTCAGCAAAGTAGTATCTCTGCTTTTTAATAATCTATCTAGGTTTGCCATTGTTTTTCTTCCAAGGAGTAAGTGTCTTTTAATTTCATGGCTGCAGTTACCATCGGTAGTTTTGGAGCCCAAGAAAAGAAAGTCTCTCACTGTTTTCCCATCTATTTGCCATAAAGTGATGGGACTGGATGCCATGGTCTTACTTTTTGAATGTTGAGTTTTAAGCCAGGTTTTCATTTTCCTCTTACACCTTCATCAAGAGGCTCTTTAATTCCTGTTCATTTTCTGCCATAAGGGTGGTATCATCTGCGTATCTGAGGTTACTGATATTTCTCCGGCAATCTTGATTCCACCTTGTGATTCATCCAGCCTGGCATTTTCCATGATGTACTCTACATATACATTAAATAAGCAGAGTGACAATATACAGCCTTGACACACTCCTTTCCCAACTTTGAACCAGTCCATTGTTCCACGTCTAGTTGCTTCTTAACCTGCATACAGGTTTCTCGGGAGGCAAGTGAGGTAGTCTGGTATTCCCATCTCTCTAAGAATTTTAGATAGTTTGTTGTGATGTACACAGTCAAAGTCTTTAGCACAGTCAATGAAGCAGAAGTAGATATTTTTCTGGAATCTTACTTTTTCTGTGATCCAACGGATGTTGGCAATTTGATCTCTGGTTCCTCTACCTTTTGTAAATCCAGCTTGAACATCTGGAAGTTCTCAGTTCACATATTGCTGAAGCCTAGCTTGGAGGATTTTGTGCATTTCTTTGCTAGCACGTGAAATAAGTGCAATTGTGGGGTAGTTTGAACATTTTTTGGCATCACCTTTCTTTGGGATTGGAATGAAAACTGACATTTTCCAGTCCTGTGGCCACTGCTAAGTTTTCCAAATTTGCTGGCATACTGAATGCACTTTCACAGCATCATCTTTTAGGATTTGAAATAGCTCAACTGGAATTTCATCACCTCCACTAGCTTTATTCGTAGTAATACTTCCTGAGGCCCACTTGACTTCACATTCCAGAATGTCTCTAGGTGAGTGATCACACCATTATGGTTATCCAGGTCATTAACATCTTTTTGTATAGTTCTTCTGTACAAAAACAACTTTATTGAGATATATATAAAGTTACACACAAGTTTTTGACTGTGTGGGGTGGGGCCAGTGTGGGAAAGGAGCAGAGGTCAGCACCCTAACTCCCAGTGTTGTTCAAGGGTCAACTGTAATTCATATACCATACAATTCACACAAAGTGCACAATCCAATGGTTTGTATGTTTATAGAGATTTGCAACAATCATCACAATAAATTTTAGAACATTTTCAGCATTTCTAAAAGAAACCCTGAACTAAGCCATCACACTCCAAACTCCCCCACTCCCAACCTTTTCAGTCTAGGCAACTATCATTCTACTTTTTGTCTCTATAGATTTGCCAATTCTGGATATTACATATAAATGGAATCATACAATATGTGGCCTTTTGAGACTGGCTTCTTCCACTTAGCTTGTCTTTAGGGTTCAACAATGTTGTAGCATAAATCAGTATTTCATTTCTTTTTTATTAGGTGCTCTCTTTTTCTCACTATCTTTCAGTGAAATTCCTACTTATTTCTAATTACGTTATGTTAGGTCCAGGTTTTTCTCTCTCTCACTTTTTTACGTCCAAGAAAGAAAGATCTGGGCCTTCTTGGCCCAGGGTCTAAGTCCCAACCTCAGTTCCTTCTTGAACTAGCTGAGATTCTAACTTGGGCTGTGTTCCCTGGGTCCTTGAAGTCTTTTATAAGCTAATCTTGCAAGTGACATGCCACTATCTCTGCCATATTCTGTTTACAGACAGAACAATCCTCATACAATGGGAAAAGTGTTAGTCATCCAGTTGTATCTGACTATTTGTGATCCCATGGACTGTAGGCTCCTTTGTCTATGGAATTCTCCAAGCAGAATACTGGAGTGGGTAGTCTTTCCCTTTTCCAGGGGATCTTCTTGACCCAGGGATTGAACCCAGGTCTCCCACATTGTGGCAAGATTCTTTACCATCTGAGTCACTAGGGAAGCTCCCATACAACAGGGAAGAGGGTATAAATACCAGAAGGCAAGAATCAGGGCCTCCTTGAAGGCTGCCTATGGCAGTGAGGATGTTGTCATGTTGCAATCCATGTTAGAAGTAAAAGCTTAAACCTCTAGCTTTGCCTTGTATATCACCACTTACAAGGTAACAAAAACAAACATAAAGCTCACTTACATGGCTTGGTATAAAGGATCTCCCCTCCCCCACTCAGAGGACGCTTTGGCAGGAGTCATTCTTACTTCGGCAGCACCCGATGTCCCTTGATCAGTATGGAAGTGAATATCTGGCCTTATAGGAATAAGGAAGAGAGGCTTAACACTTGGTTTTAAAAGAGAACATTGAGAGAAACAAATGACTGACAGCAACTTGACTAAACAAAATATTAGCTACATAAATAAAGTTGAAAAACACTCACCTGACATAAATGCAACCACTCAGACGAATGATTATTTCCAAAAATAGCTATAGTACAATAAAGAAGAAAGTAACTGCAGCTTTCTCATGGTTTGGTCATGAATATTCACTCAGTTATTTTGTCAGTCAACAAATATTAAAGCTAGAGATGGGACTTTTGCATTCAATTAATATTCTCTAAGTTTCCCTTTGAGATATGACACTATATTTAAAGATATAATAAAGAAACATAAAACAAACACACAGTCCCTGCCTTCAAAAACTTTTCATTCAAAGGCAAAAAAATATATAGACAAATGACAAACTGATATTTTTATTTGATAAGATAATAAATACAAGGAGCTATAAAAGTTCTTCTTTATATATCTAATTATATATCATATATAATATTATATGGAGAGGGAAATGGCAACCCACTCCAGTGTTCTTACCTGGAGAATCCCAGGGATGGTGGAGCCTGGTGGGCTGTGGACTATGGGGTCGCAGAGAGTCAGATGCGAATGAAGCGACTTAGCAGCAGCAGCAGCAGCATAATATTAGATATTATTTATATATAATTATATATCATATATTATTACATTATATATTATTTATATATGATTATATATATATGCCATTTGTTTTGAATTCTTTTTCCATCTCCATGTGTTTTTAGTTACTGATGAAAATCATTTATATACAAGATGACTTTTTCAATTAAAAAACCACACAAACACATTTTAGGGTACCATCTGTTTTGACTTATTTTCTTGGTTATTGTGTGTGGGTCAGTTCAGTGGGTAACAGTAGTATGATGAACATTTGGAGTTTTGAAATTTCTTTGAGAGATTAATCTGCATTGCATCATGTAAACGTGTCAAAAGAGGGCAAGTTAAATCTGTGGTAAATTGAAAATACAAGAAAACATACAGATATCTTTACTAAACTTCATTCAGTGAAAATATTCCAGATCAACACATTACAGAGCTTTTTACTTAAAGTAGTTTTATAGATAGGTATAAATTCAAAACTAGATTAATTTATGATGAGTCAACAGTAAAGAATACAATTTTGTATACTTCCATTTCTGCAGAGTATTAACAAGAAATATTAGTTTGTGTATAATTTGGTATTTACACTAGATCAACTGAAAGCAATATTCAAACTATCCAGTTAGCAGTTTTTATACCCTTGGAAACTATCACACAAATAAATGACTTTCTCTCAAAGGAACTCCCAGGCACAGTAATGTCAAATGAGGCTGTAAGCTCTTAATATAAAAAGAAAGAGGAAGTTTAAAAAGCTTTAGGTAAAGATGAGTTTCTTCCATCCTATAAAAAGTAGAAATATACCATTTTACCTTCACTAAACCTGCAAAATATTAAGGGTAGTAATACCAAATATTAAAGAGTAAGTAGAGCTTCATGATGAAAGTGAAAGAGGAGAGTGAAAAAGTTGGCTTAAAGCTCAACATTCAGATAACTAAGATCATGGCTTCCAGTCCCATCATTTCATGGCAAATAGATGGGGAAACAGTGGAAACAGTGGCTGACTTTATTTTGGGGGGCTCAAAAATCACTGCAGATGGTGACTGCAGCCATGAAATTAAAACATGCTTACTCCTTGGAAGAAAAGTTATGACCAACCTAGACAGCATATTAAAAAGCAGAGTCATTACTTTGTCAACAAAGATCCATCTAGTCAAGGCTATGGTTTTTCCAGAAGCCTTGTATGGATGTGAGAGTTGGACTGTAAAGAAAGCTGAGCACCGAAGAATTGATGCTTTTGAACTGTGGTGTTGGAGAAGACTCTTGAGAGTCCTTTGGACTGCAAGAAGATCCAACCAGTCCATCCTAAAGGAGATCAGTCCCGAGTGTTCATTGGAAGGACTGATGTTGAAGCTGAAACTCCAATACTTTGGCCACCAGATGCAAAGAGCTGACTTATTGGAAAAGACCCTGATACTGGGAAAGACTGAAGGCAGGAGAAGGGGATGACAGAGGATGAGACGGTTAGATGGCATCACTGACTCAGTGGACATGAGTCTGGGTAAACTCCAGGAGTTGGTGATGGACAGGGAAGCCCAGTATGCTGCAATCCATAGGGTCACAGAGTCAGACACAAATGAGCGACTGAAATGAACTGAACTGAAGAATTCTTACAAATGTTGGGAAGAGTAGAAAACTGTTTGGCATCAATTATCTCAAAACAGTAAGTATTTGCTTACTCTACAGCCCAACAACCCTACTTCTAGGTATATGACCAAGAAAAATACTTGCATGCATGACCATGAGGTGTACATAAAAATTTTTATAGCAACAATGTTTATAATTATTTAAAAGTCTAGAAATAACCCAACTATGTATCAACATGAAAATAAATTGTGATATATTCATACAACAGAATGCTATATGGTACTGAAAATCAACAGCCATTATACACAACAACATGAATGAATCTTGGAAACAAAATGTTAAAAGGGCAAATCCCAGAAAACTATATATTGAATGAGTGCACTTTCATAAAGCTCAAAAAATGCAAATCAAACAATGTATTGTTTCAGCACATATACATTTGTGATAAAACTAAATTTAAAAAAAACAGCAATGGAATGATCAGCACTAAATTTAGGATACTTGTTATCTCTGAGCAAGGGGAAGAGATAGAGGAGAAACTCAATTGTAGATAAAATTTACTCAGAAACATTCTAGTTCTTGGACTGGGTAGTTCATTATGTAATTAAGCTTCATACCTAAAATATGTTAAATATATTATTATACATTAATCTATATTATTATATATACTATATACATGTACGTATATTGGCCATACCATGTCGTGGCTTGTGGGATCTTAGTTCCCCAACCAGGGATTGAACGCAAGCCTTCCACAACGAAATCACCTAGTCCTAACCACTGGAGGGCCAGGGAATTCCCACTGTTACATACATCTTTTGCATGTATTAAAAAGAAAAAAATTTATGAGCATGATCTAATTTATCCTTGTCTCTTTCAAGTGAGAGCTGAATCATATTCTGCATGTAAGAAATTGAGAGTAATGATATCACTTACACACAGAATCTAAAAAAGTTAAACCTGTAAAAAGAAAAAAAGAGAGAGAGAGAGAGTTAAAATGGTGGTTACCAGGATAAGGGGTAGGGATGGGGGATAAGAGTGATGGTGTTTAACAGTACAAGCTTGAGTGAGTAGTAAATAAACCATAGAGTCTAATGCACAGTAGAGTCTAATACAGTATTGTACTATTATATGGCCTTCTGTGGTGGCTCAGTGATAGAATCTGCCTGCTTTGTAGCAGCCACAGGCTCAATCCCTGGGTCAGGAAGATCCGCTGAAGGAGGAAATGGCAACCCACTCCAGTATTTTCGCCTGGAAAACCTCATGGACTGAGGAGCCTGGTGGGTTACAGTGCATAGGGTCACAAATGGTCAGACATGACTGAAGCAATTTAGTGCCCATGCAGGCACTATATAACTACTGTTACCTTGGCCATCATTATTACAATGTATAAATGTATCAAAGTAACATGTTGCACACCTTAAACTTATACTATGTAACATGTCAAATTTATTCAAAAAAAGAAAAAGAAAGTAATTTAGGGTGATATGGCCCTGTCTTCAAATAAGGAATGAGACAGAGTTCAGCAAAACAGTACCCCTCTCAAAACTACTGATAGATTTTTAAAGACAGTAATCAGTCTAGGGCTTCCCTGGTGACTCAGTGGTGAAGAATCTGCCTGCTAATGCAGGAGACACAAGTTCCATCCCTGGTGAGATGGCCATGAACCCAAAGAAGATCCACAAGCCGTGTGGCAAGTAAACCATGCGCCACAACTACTGAAGCCCAGTGCCCCAGAGCCTGTGCTCTGCAACAAGAGAAGTCACTACAGTTAGTAGCCCACATACCACAACAAAGAGTGGTAGCCCTGGCTCACTACAGCTAGGGAAAACCATGTGCAACAACAAAGACCTAGCACAGTCAAAAATAAATTAATTAATTAAATTTGAAAAAATCAATCTAACTGGAGCCAAAAGAATTTTAACTGAAATTAAATTCTAAGTGAATTAAATGGGAATTTTTTTAACGCATGAATGGATAGTGTGATAAATTGAATCTCTTACCTGCCAGGAAACAATGATCCAGGATGGGATCTAGCATCACTAGGCGAAATTAAAACTTCCAGAGATAAAAGGAGTAAGACATTTTGCAGGAAAACTGGAGGTCCAGAATACAATACTCAGGATAAAATGAGCAAAAAAAATACAAAGGCTAAATGGGTTAATTTTTTTTCTTTTTCCACTTTTCTTTAATTTAGACTGTGCAGCAGGGAGGGGGAAGGGATGGAAATAAGAGAGATAATTAAGGCACAGTTCGAACACTCAAGGAATTCATGTTCTAGTAATCAAAGAAAAACTTTACAACGTGTAAATGGAAGAGATACTTCTCTACAGAACCCATCAAGAGTTGTTTAGAGTAAATGGTAAAGAATACTTGGCGGTTTTCAAGAACAATGTAATTGGCTAATGTAGTAGTGAGAAAAAGGACAGTCTTAATCTCAGGCTAGCATCCGTGAACCTGAAATCAGAAGGAAAAAAAAATGGAGAACTTGGCTTGGATCTTGAGTGAAGGGCAAGAAGAGTTGGTGCTACAGTGGGTGGGAGTTCACATTTATGGAATACTTATTGTACGCCAGATCCTCTTCCAAATGCTTTTTATGCATTAACTAATTTAACCCATACAATAGAGTCAGTTGGTATTATTACTCTCATTTGACAAATGAGGAAACTGGGGCCTATAGAGGTTAAATAATTTGCCAGTCAGAAAGTTAGGAATTTAAAAGCAGAGTTTTGAATCTAGGAGATATGATTACTCAGCCCACATTCTTGACCACTACACTGAATAGAGGAGGTTTCACCTAACTAAAAATTAAGGGAAATAGAAGAGCTGTAGAAGTAGTTTATCATATGAATTCATTAAAGTTTGTTTATATATAGTTAAGATAAATTGTAAATGTTAAGATCTTCACCCCAAAACATTAGTACATCTTGATAAATATTAGCAGCGTGCCTTCAATTTTTGTACTGGGCACTAGGAATATGGAATACTGCAGAACTAGTGGAGAAAGTTGCTCAGTTGTGTCCAACTCTTCGGGACCCTATGGACTGTAGCCTACCAGGCTCCTCTGTCCACGGGGATTCTCTAGGCAAGAATACTGGAGTGGGTTGACATTTCCTTCTCCAGGGGATCCTCCCAACCCAGGGATCAAACCCCCATCTCCCACACTGCAGAACAACTCTTTACCCTCTGAGTCACCAGGGAAGCCTAAAAAAGATCTTCTCGATCCAGATAATCACAATGGTGTGATCACTCACCTAGAGCCAGACATTCTGGAATGTGAAGTCAAGTGGGCCTTAGAAAGCATCACTACAAACAAAGCTAGTGGAGGTGATGGAATTCCAGTTGAGCTATTTCAAATCCTAAAAGATGATGCTGTGAAAGTGCTGCACTCAATATGCCAGCAAATTTGGAAAACTCAGCAGTGGCCACAGGACTGAAAAAGGCCAGTTTTCATTCAAGTCCCAAAGAAAGGCAATGCCAAAGAATGCTCAAACTACTGCACAATTGCATTCATCTCACACACTAGCAAAGTAATGTTTAAAATTCTCCAAGTCAGGCTTCAACAGTATGTGAACCATGAACTTTCAGATGTTCAAGCTAGATTTAGAAAAGGTAGAGGAACTAGAGATCAAATTGCCAACATCTGCTGGATAATAGGAAAAGCAAGAGAGTTCCAGAAAACATCTATTTCTGCTTCATTGACTATGCCAAAGCCTTTGATTGTGTGGATCACAATAAACTGTGGAAAATTCTTCAAGAGATGGGAATACCAGACCACCTGACCTGTCTCTTAAGAAGTCTGTATGCAGGTCAGGAAGCAACAGTTAGAACTGGACATGGAACAACAGACTGGTTCCAAATAGAAAAAGGAGTATGTCAAGGCTGTATATTGTCACCCTGTTAATTTAACTTTTATGCAAAGCACATCATGAGAAATACTGGACTGGATGAAGCACAAGCTGGAATCAAGATCGCTGGGATATGCAGATGACACCACCCTTGTGGCAGAAAATGAAGAAGAACTAAAGAGCTTCTTGATAAAAGCGAAAGAGGAGAGTGAAAAAGTTGGCTTACAGCTCAACAGTCAGAAAACTAAGATCATGGCATCTGGTCCCATCACTTCATGGCAAATAGATGGGGAAACAGTGGAAACAGTGGCTGACTTTATTTTTGGGGGCTCAAAAATCACTGCAGATGGTGACTGCAGCCATGAAATTAAAACATGCTTACTCCTTGGAAGAAAAGTTATGACCAACCTAGATGGCACATTAAAAAGCAGAGTCATTACTTTGTCAACAAAGGTCTGTTTAGTCAAGGTTATGGTTTTTCCAGTAGTTATGTATGGATTTGAGAGTTAGACTGTAAAGAAAGCTGAGCACCGAAGAATTGATGCTTTTGAACTGTGGTGTTGGAGAAGACTCTTGAGAGTCCCTTGGACTGCAAGAAGATCCAACCAGTCCATCCTAAAGGAGATCAGTCCTGAGTGTTCATTGAAAGGACTGATGTTGAAGCTGAAACTCCAATATTTTGGCCACCTGATGCAAAGAGCTGGCTCATTTGAAAAGACCCTGATGCTGGGAAAGATTGAGGGCAGGAGGAGAAGGGGACGACAGAGGAGGAGATGATTGGATGGCATCACTGACTCTATAGACATGAGTTTGTGTAAACTCTGGGAGTTGGTGATGGATGGGGGAGCCCTGGTGTGCTGCAGTCCATGGGGAAACAAAGAGTTGAACATGACTGAGCAACTGAACTGAACTGGAGAAAAGCTGTGTCTCCAGGGCATCATCTTAAAAAGAAAAAATCTCATCTTTTGGATCCCTCAGCAGACAGAAAGTTACACAAGGAAAGACTTGATAAAGCCCTCAATTTTCAAATAATAAACTGATGTACTTTATAGCCAGTCTCAACAATGCACACATATTTATTCAGTCTCTCTACCTTCTCAGCAATTTAATAACTGACTTGTTGGCTCATTTGCTTCAGCAATATGCTAATGAGGTAATATTGATGGGTTTAATTCCTTTTTAGATCTAGTGGCCATGAACTGCACCCCTAAACTTAGCATACATGAGTTGTTGAGTGACCCCAGAGAAATTGTGTTTGGCTCAGGATGTCTATCAGCATTACACAGAAGATAATGTTTTACTTAGAGTGCGTCAGAACCTTCATTTTAGTATTCAAGGACAACACATTAATTTTCACAGAGAACAACTAAAGTGATTTGTTTAATGTTTTACAATGGTTCTCTGGAACAATCAAGAATAGATTCTTGGAAAGTTCAATTAGTATACTCAAACTGACTCTACCTACAGTAGTCTTTGCCCAACTTCATGATATATACTCAATCAATCTTGTGATTTTAGGTACTCAACAAATAATAAGCAAATAAATAATAGAAGAAACTACTGCAGTTTGTAATTACTTATGGAGGAACTCTTATCTGGGGACAAACTAATTCCAGCTGGGGACAAAACATAATTCCAACCCCAAAACATGAACTTAATATGCCTAGAATAAAATGATCTGAAGTAAGCTATGTAATTCATTGAGTGAGAGAAACTTACAGTGTGGTGACACAGGTTTATCTGGCAGATGCTACTGCTCAATATACTAATCCAAACTTTTTATGAGATCTGACATCTGACAAGATCACAATAATAAGGGAGGTGTCTCATAATTGTCCAAAGATATTCAAGTGAAAAGGATGGTGAAAGATGATGTTAATCTGGAAACTTATCAGAATGAGAATGAGAATAAGTAAATATCCAATGTCAACTTGAAGTAGAAATGGCTGAAATTATAGCAGGAGCAAATAAAATTAATGAAGTTATTGATAGATACTTGCTTGTAAATAAAATGTAAGGTTGGGATGTCTGATACTTCAGAGTAGAAGGGAGAAACTACGCCCTCAAAAAGGGCTTATAGCCAATACTTCTCCAAAGAAGAAGGGAGGGTGAAAAGGATAGAAAGAGAGTTAGTTCAGTGGCAAAGATTGCAAACTATGAAGGAAAATTGTCTATGTTCAGTTCTTAGCTTTGTCACTTAGTGCTGTGCTTAGTTGCTCAGTTGTGTCTGACTCTTTGCGACCCCATGGACTGTACCCGTAGGCTCCTCTGTCCATAGGGATTCTCCAGGCAAGAAAACTGGAGTGGGTTACCAGGGATCGAACCAGGTCTCCCACATTGTGGGCAGATTCTGTACCTTCTGAGCTACCAGGGAAGTGTCACTTAGTAGCTGTGTGATTTTTAGCAGGTTTCTTAATCTCTGTGTAGCTGAATTTTTCTCATCTATAAAACAAGAATAATAGAACTTACTCATAATGTTGTTGTGAGGATTTTATGAGATAATAGAGAGTATTTACACAGTGCTAGGCATATAATAAGAGCATTATATAAACACTGTACTTCTGAATAAAAAATATCTAAAGACTAACATCAAGATGATATTTAATCAGAGAACCAAGAAGAAATCTGATAAAGGTCTATAATCTTTTATCCCAAATCCTTGGGGCCACAGAAGTGTTTCTGAATTAAAATTCCTTTCATATTTTAGGAATGTAAGGCATTATGCTGCCTATGTTTTACTTAACTTAGATTGTCCTGGGCAGCATACCTTAATCAAACACATATTTCCATAATGAAATGTATCAATAGCCACACCAAATGGAATTAATGAAGACTTTAAACAGTCATGTCAATTCAGATCCATTTCTGCCACAAAATGAATTAAGAAAAAAGTTTTTTTTATTTAGGAACTGCAGATAAGGAGGGACTATGAAGCTTTGTCTGTAGATCCATAAAGCTTTATTGTATTAAATAATGGAATAATAATCATGGGAAATCTAGAGCAATGCTGAGATTAAAAGAAAAACTTCTCTGAAAACCTGAGTTTCTTTTTTCTCTTTGAAAAAGAATGTATACCAAATATAATGTATATCTGGATTATACATGTTACCTGAATTATACTTCACTGACTTTATGTGGCATAAATAAACACCTAGAACATAACACCTGGAACATCTCCCCAGATCTTCCTAAGACTACTTCAGGTCTATGATCATATGTTACCTCTCTTCTTTTTTTTTTTTTTCCAGAGAGAGACTTCTTTGATCACTCTATTTAAAATGTCAAGTGGGAGACACGCACGTACACATTCATACACAATCACACAGAAAATTCTTTCCTCTTACCTATATTTTTTTTCTTTTTAACACTTATTATTTACCACCATATTATATATGAGTTTATTACATTATTTGTCTTGCTAGACTGGAAACTCTATGAGAACAGGATTTTGTTTTGTTCAAGCACCTAAAACAATGTCTGGCAAATAGGCATTAATACTGTTCAATAAATGACTCAAGAAAATAAGGCTGATTGATAAATAGCAGTGGGTTCCAAGAACCAGTTCTGAAGTAGCAGCTAATATTTATTTTCCAAAAGGAAGTTCAAGGCAGAAAAAAATCATCTAAACTAAGCATTAGCTGTAATATGCTTATGTAATATATATATTAATGAGATTCTAAAATAGTAATTAAAAACATTTCTTTATTCACATACTTATCAAGTAAAATTGATTTATCAATACCTAGAAAGTAAAAACTAATCATTCAACTATATTTACAGTTAATAATTAATTCTGAGTAGGCAGACAAGAAGAAAAGTTCTACTTGAAAGACAAAAACTCTATATAACACAAAGTATTAAAAGAACTCCCTCTATATTTTGCCCAAGATGTATTTAGATTTTCCCCTTGACATATTTTACTCATCACAGAAATAAACACAATTGGTTTTCATCCAATTGCCAAGTGCTACTGGACTGGGATGTAAAAATGGCCTAAATTGGCCTCAGATGTATGTACATACCTACTCATGAATGTATGTAATCAGTCTTGCTCCATGTAATAAAATGGCAACACATTGATAACCTAAAGTAAGCAAGCAAAGGAGTTTTGGGGTCACCATAAAATGTGCAACAAAGTTTAGTGGTACTTTCTAGTCCAACAGATCCACTCTTTGGAAAGGCCCAGCTTTCTTCTCCAACTTCATTTGTATGTTAGAGTTGGGAATTACTTTTTTTTTTAAGTATATTATTTTATTATTTCTGTTTTATTTGTAGCTGCACTGTTTCATTGCATCTCACAGGCTTCTCTTTTAGCTGTGGCATACAGGCTTAGTTGTCCCGTGGTACGTGGAATCCTAGTTCCCCAACCAGGAATTGAACCCAGGTCTCCTGCATTGCAGCCATATTCTTTTACCATCTCAGCCACCAGGGAAGCCCTAACAGCACTCTTAATGGCTTCCAAATTGTTACCTCAGATTACACAAGAATTTTTCTATTAGAATTACTTGGGAAAAAAAAGAAACTGAGATTGTTTATATACATTTCCAACAGGACAAGGGATCTCTGAAATAAGACAAATTAGCACACATATCTGGACCAGGTGTTGTTAACCGATGACTCCATGATGGAAGGAGATAGGTAAAAAAGCTGAAGTCAGACAATTGATACAAAAAAAGATCAGAGACTCACAGTTACATGTAATTTGACAAAGAGGTCAAGCTTAAATAGTTACTGGCCCTTTTGCTCTCAAGTTGCATATTTAGTGGGCTACATTTTAGTGATATTGTGGGTAAGAGGATGAGGAGTGATTTTTTCACAGCTCATACCCTCAACAGAGAGAATCCTGAGAACTGCTTCTGAGAACTGGTTGAATATCATGTGAGCACTTAAGACGTAAACTAAAGGGTCCACTTCAATAACTCAGACACCAACAAAGAAAGCTACTCTTGTTTAAGTGAAAATTCAAGATCACTGGCATAGTCTGTTTCAGAGCACATATGAACTATACAAGCCTCATGCTCCTGACCCTTGTCTTCAAGTCCCTAAACTGGAATAAAACCAATAAATGCCTGAGGAACCACTTCACACCCCAAACACGTGCAAACTTTGTTCAACACAACACTTTACTGCCAAAATGGAGTTGGCAGAAGTTTGGAGCTAAAGGCCCCCAGGCTGCATGATTTGCTGGCGCAAGAGAGCTTAAAAATCTTAACATAATACTGCTGAGTTTGAGTTCTACCAATTTGCTTGAGACTCCTTCTCCAAGCTTGATTTGAGAAAAATGGAAGCTGCCATCAAGAAAGATTTTATTAACACTTCATCACCTACTCAGAAATGATTTGATTTCCCACTCCTGATGGTAATACCTCTATATTTCTTGATAGTTGTATGTATAATTGTGAATCTAATGCAGTCTATTTTGAAATGCATGTAAAGTCAATTTTGCTTTGTTGCTTGGATATAGGGGTACAGGAAGAACTACTGTACTCTACTTAGGAAACACTTGATCCAAATAACCCCCATATATCCCAATTTGTTACTCTCAAAAAAATATGGGCGAAATTAAGATACAGAATATCTGTAAATTTCTATCATTTTACACTTGTTTTACTTTGTCTTTTCACTTCTTTTGAGTTTGAGCAATGATTTTTTTTTTTACATGAAAAATATAGGAAGCAAGAAAAGGGGCCAAGATGAGTTATTCTCTTCCACAAGGGTCAACAATAAGGTGCTATTCAGGACCTTCATAAGTTTGATGCAATGCAGTTAGTGAGGAAAATCACAACTGAATTTAAAAATTATAGTGAATACTGGCAACTATACCACTCACAACTCTAAACTTCTAAATACTTGAAAAACATGTAGTATTGAGAAACAATGGTTTGCTTTAGAAGGTTATCTTGTGCTGTTCCAATATGAGATCTTTAAAGATGTTACTTTCTCCTCATTTAGCTAAAAAATAAAAATAAATTTAAAAGTTAAAAGAAAAAAAACACATACCTTTATAATTTTTTCCCTTAGTAACTCCATGTATTTTATTCATTTCTCTGAAAACCTGTTTTTCCTCCTCTGGAGCCTCCTAAGTATTTTAATTCTCAGCTATGATTTCATATTTTCACCAGCTTCTAATCTTCACAATATAGTTGGAAGCACTTAGGACAAAACACTCTACGATATCAAGTTGCAGAAGACTGTAGTTTTGAACATATTTATATAGTAGTGCTGCCACCTAAAGATGAGGTGAATAAAGAAGCAATTCAAACGAAATGACCTACCATTCAGAAGCCTGTAACAGAAATTTTCTCATTTCTAACTAGGTATTAATAAACATTTTGCTATTTTGTTAATATGGAAGTTTGTTCCACAATAAATTATTGCTGAGTTGTAATTTTCTATGGCAGAAATTTTCAAATTCAAACTTTTTAGTGATATGTGATTTGGGGGTCTCCAGGAATATGTCTCCAAACTTGTTTCTCTCAGACATGAGGTACTGCCTACAATACATAAGTGTGTGTGTGTGTGTGTGTGTGTGTGTGTGCTGCAGGGGCGGGGGGGGGGGATCAAAACATACCCAAAAGTAAACTACTGAGAAATCTCTAGTTTAGTGGATAAAGCAGGTAATAATAGGCCTATGGTGCTTCCCTTCATCGGTGACAGACTGCAAGTCTCAACAACTGACATATTTCTGCAGCTCCATTTTCTCATCAATAAAATGGGGTTTATTTCACCTCTCTCCTACTTGCCTCTAACGCTGAGCTAGATAAATTTCTTGGAAAAGTCCTAAGTGAGTTTAGAAGCCTGCTTTTAAAAACAAAACATAAAAAATCTATTACCTAATAAAGAGTATCTCAGTGTATTGCAAAGTTACCTCAAAATAAAATATACTCAAATAAACTAAAACATTGACTAAGTTTTCTTAAATCACAGATTGACTTTTCAGAGAGTTATTTAAATAATAAAGATGTAAGTAAGGCTGTTTTCTGCTTCTTTTGCAGCCAATCATTTTCAACTGATCCGCCTTCTATGTAAGCAATGTTGCAAGAATGAGATGTGACAGCATACAAAGTGAAGGAAAAAGTTAACTTGTACCAAAAGTCTTGTCAAACCTGGTAAGATTTCAAGAAAACTTTTAGGACATTTTGTAGTTTTGCATTTAGCCCTAGCATAGTAATTTATGAAAATTAACTCATCCGTTTCTCTCTCCCTCTCGGCCCAAGGACGCATAAATATTACTTATCAGGGTTTTGTCCTTAGTCACAGTCCCTCAAAGGGGCCCAGTTTCACCTACACTGCGTGGGAGGCTGGGCAGCAACCCCACGCTTCCTGTCAAGGATTCCTGGGGCTAGAGCCTGAACCTGGTCTAACCCCTTTCTTCTTTATGCTAATCCTGCCCTTTCAGCCCCTCTCGGCTGGCGTCTGAAGGCCAAGGTGAGACCCTCCAGGGAGATGAAAGGCCTGTCGCCTCCTAAGAGATGCAAGCGGAACGGTGGAGAGTTGGGGGGCGGGTGACAGGGTGGTAGCGACACCGACTACGACGCTGAGGGCCCTAAGTTGGAGCTGACGCAGGCCCTACAGGGTTCCGTCCCCGCCAGAGCCTGGCTTCCGCCCTCAGCGCCCAACAACCGAGAAGTCCTCCCGGGGGCGCTACAGGCGGCGGTTGGAGGAGGGGCGGGCAAAAAGGCCGCAGGGAGCCCCCTCCTCAGACGCGCCTTAAGGCCTGGGCCGTGGGCTGTTGACGCGCCAACGGCTGAGAGGGCGCGCGCACGCGCGAGATGGAGGGCGGAGGGAACGCGCTCGGCGGCCGCCGCCGCGGCAACTGAAACGGAGGGACGCGAGGGCGGAGGGCGCGAGCCACGGGAGGAGGGGGGGGGGGGAGATGGTGGGTAGCGGGGAGCGCGCGCTGACGTCGCCCGGAGTCACGCACAGAGCGCCGGGTTACGCGCCGACGTCTGGCTGCCACGACTTGCCGTCTGCGGCGGCGGCGGCGGCAGCGAGCGGATCCCGCAGGGGAAGGAGGAGGAGGAGGGAGAGTCAAGGGGGCTGTGAGTGAGCGGGAGAGGCAGGGTGTGAGCCGGACTTGCCAGCGGGAGGGAGAACGAGCGAGAGCCGAGCCAGCCATCCGAGCCGCCTCCTCCTCCTCCCCTCGGCGTCCCGCCCCCGCCTGCCAGCCCGCCCTTCTCCCTTCTCAGCCGGCAGAGCCCGAGTGAGGCGCAGCTCGGCTCGCGCCGCTGTCCAGGACAGGTGTGCGCGCGCGCGCCCTCCTCCCCTCCCCCCTTCCTCGCGCCTGCCTAGCGCCTGCCTCGCGCGCGCCCTCCCTCCCTCCAGCCCGCGCCCTCCCTCACCTGCGGCAGGACAGCGCCCGCCCGCCCGGGTAAGCCCCTCGCGACCTTCTCTGCTGCCACTGCCACAGTTTGAGGTGCCGCCCACCTTGTTTCCTCTGATTGCCCTCTTATACCCCAGGAATAATTACTGTACCGTTGTAGACATCCCCTCACCCTCCCTCCGGGGACCCTGGCAGTGCAGCAAAGCGCCCCCCCCCCTCCGGAGCGCAGGAACGAACGAACTCCCTCCCACCTCCAAAAAAAGAAAATCACACGCCCCTTTAAAAAAAAAGAAAAGAAAACAATCCTACCTCCGCAGGCGCTGGAGACCACCAGTGGTTCCGTTTGCTTAGAAATCCCTAAGCCTTATTTCTCCTGGCCACCTTAGCCTGGGGCCTGGGACTGTGCGCCAAACCTGGCCGACACTCCCTGCACAGCACCCCTGGCTGGAGGGGAGAGGAAGGAGGGTTCTAGGCTCCACTACCAACCCCTCCTTTCTCTGTTCAATCCCCACCCCACCCCCGCAATGCATACACCCGCCCAGTATGCGTTGCAAAAATAAAGAAGAATACATTGGTGCTGACGGCGCAGATGAAGCCAGGCCCAGGGATGGGTGGCCCGGACAAGGCATTTTTGCTGCCCCACAGAGCTAGGTCAGCTCCATAGTCTACTCTGCCTTTGTCCGAGGGCAAAAGGGACGGATGTGAAGTTGGAGGGTCTTCCCTTTGAGCGACGGTAGGCCCCGGCAGCGGCTGAGATGTCAACGGGGAAGGGACCCCCACAAATATATCTGCCTTGAGCCTGAATTCAGATAGAGAAAGGCCAAGAGTCCGGCTGGGAGAACGTTGGTTCGTTGCTGTCTACCTCTGAATAAATGCTACTTTAATTTCCGTTGTCTCTGCGGGACCCTCTTGAGGCTTCTAATTTCGTTCTCGTCTGGCCCCTTACGTTTCGTTCGGACCAGGCGTTTGGGGACAGCTTTTTGCAGCGGTGTCTGTGCTTGAGTCCCGTGTCCTTGGAAGGGAAGCCCCAGTGTTTTATAATAGGCTGAATTTGGTTTGACATCTTTTGGTAGACTGTCAGAGGAGGAAAAGGAATTTTTTGATTACTTCAAGACCCTCACTGCTCCCCACCCAAACTGATGTTTTCGAATTGCGGCTTTGAAAATTGGAGTGTTGACTAGAGTGTGGAAAGAGTTGCTGATTTCATTCCTTTGGGTACTAGTAAAATCATTTAAGAATCAGACGAAAGAGTTATTGACATTTGCATCGGTTCTGTTTGGATCTTTTGGGTATATAAAATGTCGGGTTCTCTGAATCATTTATCGAATTTAGAGTGTGTGCTACATTTATTTAATTCTGCAAATGCTTAAAATAACATTTTGTGAAACATGAGGATTCTATCACATGGATTGTTCTCTTCAGATTTTAAATGTTTAGTTCATATATTTAATCCTAAACATCGAAATAGCATTGGAGAGGCATAGTTTTAAAGATTAAGTAAGCTATAGAAAGGGGACAGACTTTAAAAAATGATCGTTGAAATACTATTAGTCGTTGTTGTTAAAATGTTAAAATTTACTTGAGAGTTTCCTTTTATTTTCCCGATAGCTAGCCATGAGAAGAAATGGGTAATTCCTCCACTTTGAACAGTTGCAGTACAACATTCCAGTTAGTTTTAATGATTTGGGTATTGAAGATAATTGTTGTCTGGTTTAAGACAGGCATTTAACCTAAGTAGCACTTGAAAACACAAGTACTAATGGTTTTGCTTCTCTTTTATTTGGGAAATCTGTGATTCTGTGAAATATTAATGAGCGTATTGTTTCTGTTGGAAACTCTGTAATCAAAAGAGTTTATTACCCAGAGGTAGATTTCCTCTCTCCAAGTTTATTTTGTAAATGTGTGTTAACTTTTACTTTTAGAATTAGATTATCTCAGACTCATCCGTAGTTCAGGCTGAGAAAAATGAGGAGTTTTTTTTTTCCTTCTTGTTCAGCCTAGTATCTATTTCTCTAGCAAACAATTTTCTGTTAAGAGTTTGTTACAGATGTAGAAATAGAAGGATTAAAAATAAAGCAATCTCAATTCTCTTCAAGATGTGTGTGTATTGTTAATAAGAGAGCACACTAAATCTAGAGATGTTTATCAGGTTTTAAAAATGTAAGCAAACTTTGAGGAGAAAGGGAATTTTTTATGGCTTTTTCATTAACACAGATATTTTGTGCATATTAATGTATTTCGTTTTCCCTGTGTCTTTCCTACATTGTATTGAAACTATAATTTTAATTCTGCAACTATTTGTCTTAAAATAACAATGCAAACATCTAGACACTAGAATTGGCTTTTCATTTACCACGTTAGCATATTGTCTTGGTAGTTAACAAATGGCTAGATGTGTGTTTAAATCCACAAGTTTGCTCTTGGATTTTCTGTGTTAATATGCAAATCTAACTTTGAAATTCTATTTAAGGTTCTAACCTCTTTGTTTCAAGACTTTTCTCTCAGACAATCTTTTAAGGGTACTGTATTCTATAGCCTAAGGAAAGCCACCTTGCACCACCTTTCCCATTCTGACCAAAAGTCCACACTCATAGGCTTATCCTGAAATAAACTCTCTTGTTTGAGTAGTGAAAATGTGTTAAATATCCTATTTATCATTGTATTATTTTGGGAAAGGCATTATTAACTTTGGTTGCTGTTAGATACATTTACAAACTAGGCAAGAAGCTAACATATAATGGCAAAATTTTATACATATATAATAAAAAGCATTAAATAAATACATATTTATGTGGAGAGTTCTAGGTCTCAGTAGTTAGCTGTTTTGAGCTTAAAACACCCAGTTTATGCGTGCAAATGATATTTAACTTGTGTTTTGTCTAAAATCTTTATCAGTTGCCTCTGTGCTAGGAAACTAAGACATCAGTTGCTAGTGACCATCATTTTTTCAGAAAATAAGGGCATTCCCAAACTCAAACCACTTCAGAACCCTGGACATAAACATTTGGGACAGGGAAAGAAATTTAGACCCCAAAATTTGTTCAAGAAAGTGGGCAGTTTCAAGCTCTACTTTTTGGTTATGGGGGAAGCGATTTTTTAGTATGGAAGAGTGTTAAGGACTGGCAGCCGCGTGCTCTCTCCTCGCAGCCCCACTGGTCTTTGCTGATTTGAGCTCTCCAGAGGGAACAAGCGCTCGGTTGAGTGCGAGGAAAATCACGAGAAAGAATAGCGGCTCTTCTAGATTGGTCTTAACCAGGTTGTAGTAGTCTCAACTTACAGGTGGGAGCGTAATGCCCCGCCCAGCTCTGTGCGGAGACCATGCCACGCTGCCTTTGCGACCCTGCCTTTGCGACCCTGTTTGGGACGGGGTCTATCCAGGGTCCTGATCGCTACTATGCAAACCTAGAGGAGCCGCCGCTTCTTCACACATGTATTTTTGTGTGGTGGGCAGTGCACCAGTTGTTCGTGTATCTCCTCCCGACAGACTTGGGGAGAGGGGCGGGAGCGCAGAAAAATCAGCAATGAAAGGGGACTATTCAGTGCTACAGGATGCCCCTAAACTAGGGGAAAGTTCTTTATGGGGCCCAAAACCTGTGATTTCCGTCTCTCACAGTGGGCCTCCTATTCAGAGAGCCATTTCAGGGACAACTGGACAGGTGGGTAGTTCTGAGACTGGTTCACAGGACTATCCCAGTTTTCTTTTCGGAAGTCAGAGTGCTCTGCCCTATTTCTTCCTCTTTAGCGGGAAGTAGTGAACGTCAGCCCAGAGCTGAAGTAGCTACTGCTGGGTTGAATGGGGCCCTTGGAAGAGAAAAAGGAAGCTGTGAATACTTAGCAGGCAGGTTTGCCCAGGAGATGAAGGGATGTATCAGGGAGCTTTAAAGTCTCAGTCGTTGGCAAGACTTATACCCTGGGCTGGTCTGGGTTTCTTTATCATTAGTCCCCTCTTTCCCCTCTCTTTTCCAGGAAGCTTGGGCAGCCAGGTACTCAGATGACTTGGAGGTTAAGAGTGAGGGAGGCAAGTCTCCTTCCTTTTGGGGGCAGGGGATGAGGGATGTTCAGTGGGAATGGAACCTACAGATGAGATGGTCGGACTCTTCTCAGGATGGAGGCAGCAATCCATGCTTGAGAAAACCAGGAATAGGGCTGTGGGGTCTGTATCCTCTAAGCACCCTGCAGAAGGTGATGGGGGCATCTAGGAGCACAGGTAGGAGATACCCTGGAGATAGGCCCTAGCTTTCCACAGCTGCTAAGACTGCAGACTGCAGTGAGGGAGTATAAGCATTAGCTGTCTATCTGGGAGAAGGAAAATAGGCCCTAGATTATGCCTCAAATCTAGGAAGAGAGAAATCTATTTCTGAGTCCCTTCCTGAGACCAGAAAAGACCCCTTTTTGCTGTCACTGGTTTAGCTGTCATTGGTAATGGTCAGTAACCTAGCTGTCTTCCTAAAAACCAGCGATCATTTAGTGTTTTACTTTTTGAGAGATGGGAGATCTCCTTGACACTTAGAAGTTTCTGGGAGGATGAGTAAAAGGGGCGAGCGAACCTGCGTTAATGAATCCCGTAAGGAACTGCGTTTCCCAGGAAATTCCTGACATTTTTAGCTCGTGAATTTCCTAAAGCCTGCTTGGTTTTCTCCTTCATTCTGGGTCCTTCCAGAGAGAAAGAATGGGGCTAGGGGCTGAAGGCTCGGCAGGGCCTGGTTTATCCGCAGAGCTGGCCGGCAACTCGGGCTGGGCTCAGCCTTGAACTGGGTGCCCCCCTTCCCCAAATCTCGGAAGGAGGAGGGGGAGGCAGGCGGGCAGTCTTGGTCCCAAAGGGGGCTCTTTGAAGGTTTTGGGGTGAGTGCGGGGTTTCTTTTTGATTGTTGGTTGGGGAGAAGGGCAGAGCCAACGGAAAAAGGCACTGCGGGCACCCCGGCCCTGGTGCGGCTGCCGTCCTCTGCTCGGCTCCCCCCTACCGGTGAGTGCGCCCGCCCGCCCGACTGTGCGGGGCTGCGGTTGGGGGGAGGGGGGAGCGGGATCATCTGAGG